>CM039511.1:47212454-47299336 GCA_022432975.1 Begonia masoniana | reverse complement strand
AAAAAAAAAAAAAAAAAAAGATTTCTTATGCTTCATCAAGTGCATTACTAAGTCTTAGTTTTGCGTCCATGAAGGTTGTTGGATCCTCATTACACGTCGTTCTCATCACTTCAAGTTAAAACCTTGAATGTGCAATGGATAACTTAGATTCTACCACAAGTAATGTAACACTCAACCTCATTCGCTTGATCGATCATTCTTTGGAATAAATCGATTGAAGTGAAGCTTCTAATGCTTCATCAAGCGCATTACTAAGTCTTAGTTTTGCGTCCATGAAGGTTGTTGGGTCCTCAAAACATATCCTACTACCTCATCACTTCAAGTTAAAACCTTGAATGTGCAATGGATAACTTAGATTCTACCACAAGTCATGTAACACTCAACCTCATTTGCTTGATACGTTCAACTCTTCTTGGACACAACCGATTCTATGAAGTTTCTTATGCTTCATCAAGCGCATTACTAAGTCTTAGTTTTGCGTCCATGAAGGTTGTTGTGTAACGACCCTAATACTGTACCCGTATTTTTTCGTACTATTTTTTTTTATCCCTCTAATTTCCTAACTACACTCTCAGAATCTAAACCGAAAATCGAACCAATCGAAATCGGAATTGAAATTGAACCTTGAAAGATTTAAACAAACGTTTAATAAATAATTAAAACTTAAAACATTAATTAAAACTTTAAAAAAATCAAATTAAAGAGGGAGGCAGAATCAAGAATTCTGCCCTCTAAAAGCAGCGCGCCGGCGCTGCCATTGTGCGGCTCACGTCGCGCGTGTGCGCTGCATCGCTGCACATTGCAGCGATCGGCGCTGCGTTGTGCAGCGCCAGTCTCTGCGTTGTGCAAGACTGTGCAGCGATTCACTCCTCTGCCCCCCTGTATTTTGCCTAATCTTTTCTTACCACAGCAGCGAGCAAACACTTCAACTTTCGCTCTCTGGAATCCGTTCCAGAGAGCAAATTCCTCTTTCCCGCCTCACATTCTCAACCCTAAAACATTCATTTCTTTCGATTTTCATATCCCGATCATTGCTAAACATACCACTCAGCAATACGTGATAAAACTTCCTAAAAACAATTGCGTGGATAGCTCAAAAACTCGAGCATATCCGCACCAATCCTGAATACATTCAAATACAGTTTACAAAATCATTTTAAAAACCTATACACCAAATAGTTCCAGATTTCAAAACAAATGTCCTTACCTAACTCCTATAATGTCTATAAAGCTATCAGCCCAATACCCCCAAAAGACCCTCACAACTCTGTACCTACTATCCCCACGGGTCAGTGACCTCGACTGGCGCCAAGCACACCCCAACAGCAAGCCATCCTCGATCAACCGTACTCATGCCTCAGGAGGAGAATCTCCATCCTCACCTGGTTCCTCGATATCTAGGTCACCTACACCCTACAATACCCTATAGAAAAATCCCAATAAAGCTCTACGTAATTCAATGTATGCTGGCGGATGAGTTCGTAAACCATGCTTTATTTTTATCTTACTATGCAATGCTCAATACGCCTTTCGGCCAATACAATACGCCTTTCGGCCAATACAATACGCCTTTCGGCCAATGCTATGCTCAATACGCCTTTCGGCCAATACAATACGCCTTTCGGCCAATGCTATGCTCAATACGCCTTTCGGCCAATACAATACGCCTTTCGCCAATACAATACGCCTTTCGGCCAATACAATACGCCTTTCGGCCAATACAATACGCCTTTCGGCCAATGCTATGCTCAATACGCCTTTCGGCCAATACAATACGCCTTTCGGCCAATACAATACGCCTTTCGGCCAATACAATACGCCTTTCGGCCAATACAATACGCCTTTCGGCCAATACAATACGCCTTTCGGCCAATACAATACGCCTTTCGGCCAATGCTATGCTCAATACGCCTTTCGGCCAATACAATACGCCTTTCGGCCAATACAATACGCCTTTCGGCCAATACAATACGCCTTTCGGCCAATACAATACGCCTTTCGGCCAATACAATACGCCTTTCGGCCAATACAATACGCCTTTCGGCCAATACAATACGCCTTTCGGCCAATACAATACGCCTTTCGGCCAATACAATACGCCTTTCGGCCAATACAATACGCCTTTCGGCCAATACAATACGCCTTTCGGCCAATACAATACGCCTTTCGGCCAATACAATACGCCTTTCGGCCAATACAATACGCCTTTCGGCCAATACAATACGCCTTTCGGCCAATACAATACGCCTTTCGGCCAATGCTATGCTCAATACGCCTTTCGGCCAATACAATACGCCTTTCGGCCAATACAATACGCCTTTCGGCCAATGCTATGCTCAATACGCCTTTCGGCCAATACAATACGCCTTTCGGCCAATACAATACGCCTTTCGGCCAATACAATACGCCTTTCGGCCAATACAATACGCCTTTCGGCCAATACAATACGCCTTTCGGCCAATACAATACGCCTTTCGGCCAATACAATACGCCTTTCGGCCAATACAATACGCCTTTCGGCCAATACAATACGCCTTTCGGCCAATACAATACGCCTTTCGGCCAATACAATACGCCTTTCGGCCAATACAATACGCCTTTCGGCCAATACAATACGCCTTTCGGCCAATACAATACGCCTTTCGGCCAATACAATACGCCTTTCGGCCAATACAATACGCCTTTCGGCCAATACAATACGCCTTTCGGCCAATACAATACGCCTTTCGGCCAATGCTATGCTCAATACGCCTTTCGGCCAATACAATACGCCTTTCGGCCAATACAATACGCCTTTCGGCCAATACAATACGCCTTTCGGCCAATACAATACGCCTTTCGGCCAATACAATACGCCTTTCGGCCAATGCTATGCTCAATACGCCTTTCGGCCAATACAATACGCCTTTCGGCCAATACAATACGCCTTTCGGCCAATACAATACGCCTTTCGGCCAATACAATACGCCTTTCGGCCAATACAATACGCCTTTCGGCCAATATCAATAAGCCTTTCGGCCGATGCAATTCATTACGTTATCTTTAAAACTCTGTGTGGAAATTCATTTTTTTATACTTTACCTTAAAACAAGTGATGCGTGAACAGTTCAATAACTTACAGTAAACAAGCAATACTATATGACTGTAAGCATAAACTATACGCTCCTAAGACCTAGCTACCCAAACCGAGCAAACTAACTAAAGGCATCTCCAAAACTCCTCGAGACGACATTGACGTACGGTGTAGGCCAATCGGCCAAGAAGATCACGAGAACTTACCTCGTGTACAAAGCAGTTCAAGCTCGTCCACGAGCGTTGTTTGTCTGAAGCAAATCACAATATCGACGTTTAAACGAGTTTAAACTATCGACGTCCAAATTCACAAAACATTAACTAAGGAACCTTCCTAAAGTTCTAATCCAATTCATTGAGCTATTTAATCGATAAATTTACGCTCAGCACCTAAATTCTCAATTTATGAGTTTTTCCTAAAATCTCAAAAAGCCCTAATTTTAACATTTTCACAAATTGATATAACTTCGTCCAATAACGTCAAATACGTCTTTTATATCGTCAATCATACTCAAACTATTAATTTCGGATCCTAAATCGATATTTTTATCGAAACCTAAACGAAACCCTAATTATTTAAACGTTACGAAACTCAAAATCTAACGTTCTAAAACTATAGAGACATACCTAGAACGTCGATTGGAGGAAGAAACGTGAAGAACGGAGGAAAAACGGAAGAGAACCGGAGGTCGGATCGTGAGAAACGTCGGCGGCCAGAGAGGGTTTGCGAGAGAAAATGAGAAACAGAGAGGAAGAAATGCATTCTGTCGATGGAGGAGAAGTATTTCTGTTTTTATTAAATTTTGTCTTGTCAAAATTACCATTTTGTCCTTCTTGAGTTTTCTTTATAGATTTCGTTCTTCGGTTCGTTAATCGTCCAGCGATTCGACTTTCCCAAATTTCCATATTTTTCCAATATACCCAACTTATTATTTGAGATTTAATAAAACTGTCCGTTCGCAATTCGGACCTCGTTTGCTATTTTTACGAGAACGTCGTTTACATTACGATAAAGGTAATTACTCGGAATATAGCGTTTAATCTCCGAAAATTCCCATAATTTCCTTAAAATTCCTATTAATCGTTAGGATCGCAGTGACGCTTTCTTTCCGTGAAACGGACCTGATTTGACATATTTACCAAAAATGCCATTATCTAATAAAATAATAATATAATATATTATATCCGAAATCCGTACAAGCTGGGTATTACATTCCACCCTCCTTATTCAGAATTTTGTCCTCAAAATTTGTCGTCACTCATAGTCCCTGATATTAACGTCTCACGTCTTGCGTCCTTATACTCCGATTAATCACCTGTACTTACGGTTATACTTCATGATTCTAAACCAAAAACCCTCAACATCAGCGTTACATTCGTATTTCTACTCTCGATTGAACTGCGTACGTCCTTACTCAAGCATCGAGCACAATCAAATCTTTAATTTTTTTTCACCCGATTTACCTAAACTTCTCTGTAATCTCGTTGGCTCAATCCATAATCGAAACGTATACCACTTTCGACTTTCACTTAATCACTCACAGATTAAATCTCTTACTAATACTAACTTCAACATTCACTCTTTATTGACGTCTTCCTTTTTGCTGTCCCCTTACATCAGAGCTATATCTAAGTTTCCTAACACCAGTCAATTTGAATGCCTACAGTTTCATCAAATTTCTGGGCTGAAATCCATACCTCAACGCAATTCCCTCGATCCTGTCCACAATCGGGATATACACTAACCGAATTTCTATATAACTTCAACCTCCTACGTCATTTGGGTTGACTACCGTTCAATGACTCCTCATAACACCCAAATTGCAATCTGAATCCCCCTCTATTTTAACTTCAACTCCTCGAATTGAGTTTTCTTTAGTTTCTACTTTCTTAACTTCATGTCTATTAAATACGTACCTAACCATCTCACGCTATCAAAGTCTTCTTAAATACTTACTCTCACGCTAGATCTCAACTACACTACACCCTTATCCATCCATCGGGTATAACAATTTATACACATATACATATATATACACATCGGAGTTGCAAACTAACTTGCGTATAAGTTCGTTGTCTTTAACCTTAGTCACTACCACACCCATCAGAGTCTATATTCTCAAATAATGCTTATATACGACTTATGCATCAATAGCATTCAAATTGTATTCTTCCTTGGGCACCTCACGGGTCCTAATAACTATTTCAATGTGAGATTCCTTACTAGAATTTTTATTCTCAATGTCTCGCAAGGTATCCCTTCTATGATATCCTACGTCACATTAGTGAGCTCCATCGTCGTGTCCTAACTGAAACGCTTATACTATCTATAATATGCTCATTTGTTCAACTTAAATTTCCATTAACTTAGAGCACAGTCAAGTTCCTAAGTCTCGCTATAGGTTTGCTCTAGACTATTTCTTGTAACTTTATATATATATATATATATATATATATATATATTTTTGAACTCTTCACTGAATCTAACAATCTCTCACACTTAACTCAAATGTCGTACACAGACTCCTCTCAAGCTACCCGATGGTCTACATCCTTTCGTTCCCTCTAGTCAGGTTCTAATTATCCACTTGACTACCGTACCATGACTTATCGAACAATCTTTCGGTTTGCAAACTGGTTGCAAATGAGTTTACGTCTTCGATTCCAATCTTTTTCATCTTCAAGTCTTACTCCTCTATTTCCCCTTGTACACCGATGTTCCTACTTCCATCTCGGCCGTAAGCCTTACATTTTGTGGCTCTCGACTCTCACCGTATTAACCATACCCCGACTCCAATTAAACCGCCATCTCTTCCACAGTCTACTACTACTTTAAACCTCGAAACACGACATCTGATTAGAGTGCCAAACCTTCCTTTCAGTAGGTTACCACGTTTGTGTTCCTAAGTTCTTCGTAATTCTTAGGCCTCCGCTTCATAACCTTCACTCAACACTTCCTAATGCATGAAGTGTCTACTACTTACTAATTACTCTCTACTTTAGTACGTCTCCTTCTTATAGAAAGTTGGTCAAAATCCCACTCACAAATTGAGTAGTCGATCATCGTCGGTTAGTCTTCTAAGACTATATACTTATTTCCTAAGGACTGACCGAACTCGGAACTCGAGCATTGCCTTTTTATATAACCATCATCTCTCTATTGCCTCGAGATTTATTAACCTCACAGTTCCAAGTAAATTCCCTTATTCTCTTCATCGATACACGTCGATACGAACACTCCTTCGTATTTGCGTCTTCAACGTTGCGTTGTTCCACCCCTTTACAAAAGAAGTCAATGTATCGTATACCCCTTCAACCATCTACTTAAATTAAACTTTCGAGTACCACCCATGTCCAGGTGTTCCCCACTTCCCGTGGACCTAAGTTACTACAATTTTTTTTTTTTTTTTTTTTTTTTTTTTTTTTTTTTTTTTTTTTTTTTTTTTTTTTTTTTTTTTTGCTTAGGTCAACCTATCACACAATTATATTCCCAAAATTTAAACTCTAATATTCCTTATTTCATTAACTACCGAAATAAAACTATACCTAAAACAGCTGAGGGTTGTCCATTATTCTCGCCCTCGTTAGGGGCAATTATCCTTGGTGCAGTCTTTTTCTGATCCCTACCCAGTTTCGGGCACCTCCTGACGTAGTGGCCAATCACTCCACATCTATAGCACATTTCTGTGCCTAATCTGCACTTTCCATAATGCTCCCTCTCGCAATTAGGACACAGTGGTCCTCGAGAAGTCCCTTGTGCGCGCTTCGATCGGCTTTGTTCTATTTCTTCCTTGCCCTTCCTCTTTGCACCATGGTCATCAGGAGCAACCACCCCTTGGGTCCTAGACCTTTCTCGATTTATTAATGCCTCTAGTTGACGAGATTAGCTATCTATAAGTCAGGCCTGTTGGTCAAGATGTTGGGACTGTTGTGCTATAAACTCTCTCAATTGGTCTATCGTATCGTCTCTGTCATCTCGATCGTTTCGTGGACGTACCATAATTATGTAACTCCTATATAAAAGTAAACAAATATTCTAAGAAACTAGAAATCAAATAAAGCTATAAACATACTTACAGTTGATGAAGAATGTCCGCGTAGTGGCTGTGAAGTCGAGCAGTCTACAGAACCGATTTTAAAACTCGGGGGCTCTGATACCATAAATGTAACGACCCTAATACTGTACCCGTATTTTCCGCACTGTTTTTTTTTTATCCTAATAATTTTAACTAAACTCTAGGCAGAATCTAAACCGAAATCGAAACCAGAATCGAAATCGGAATTGAAATTGAACCTTGAAAGCATTTAAAACAAAACGTTTAATAAATAATTAAAACTTAAAACATTAATTAAAACTTTAAAAAAATCAAATTGAAAGAGGGAGGGCAGAATCGAAATTCTGCCCTCGAAAAGCAGCAGCGACCGGGCGCTGCCATTTGCAGCGCACGGTCGCCGTGTGCGCTGCACAATGCAGCGCGCGATCGCTGCATTGTGCAGCGATCAGGCGCTGCATCGCTGCACATTGCAGCGATCGGGCGCTGCGTTGTGCAGCGCCCAGTCGCTGCGTTGTGCAACGACTGGTGCAGCGATTCACTCCCTCTACCCTCTGTATTTTGCCTAATCTTTTCTTACCACAGCAGAGAGCAAAACACTTCAACTTTCAGCTCTCTGGAATCCGATTCCAGAGAGCAAATTTCTCTTTCTCCCTCACATTCTAGCACCCTAAACATTTCAATATTCTTTCGATTTCATTCCCGATCATTGCTAAACATACCACTCAGGCAATACGTGATAAAACTTCCTAAAAACAATTGGCGTGGATAGCTCAAAAACTCGAGCATATCCGCACCAATCCTGAAACATTCAAATACAGTTTACAAAATCATTTAAAACGCTATACAACCAAACAGTTCCAGAATTTCAAAACAAATGTCATTACCTAAACATCCTATAATGTCTATAAAGCTATCAGCCCAAATACCCCAAAAAAACCCTCAAAACTCTGTACATACTATCCCCACGGGTCAGTGAAGCCTCGACTGCGCCAGCACACCACCGCAGCCATCCTCGATCAACCGGACTCATGCCTCAGGAGGAGGAATCTCATCCTCACCTGGTTCCTCGATATCTAGGTCACCTACACCATACAATACACTATGAGATGAAATCCCAGTAAGCTCTACGTAAATGCAATGCATGCTGTGCGTATGAGTTCGATAAACCATGCTTTATTTTTATCTTACTATGCAATGCTCAATACGCCTTTCGGCCAATACGATACGCCTTTCGGCCAATACAATACGCCTTTCGGCCAATAAAATACGCCTTTCGGCCAATGCTATGCTCAATACGCCTTTCGGCCAATGCTATGCTCACGCCTTTCGGCCAATACAATACGCCTTTCGGCCAATGCTATGCTCAATACGCCTTTCGGCCAATACAATACGCCTTTCGGCCAATGCTAGGCTCAATACGCCTTTCGGCCAATACAATACGCCTTTCGGCCAATACAATACGCCTTTCGGCCAATACAATACGCCTTTCGGCCAATGCACAATAAGCCTTACGGCCAATGATCAATAAGCCTTTCGGCCGATGCAATGCATTACGTTATCTTTAAAACTCTGTGTGGAAATTTATTTTTTTATACTTTACCTTAAAACAAGTGATGCGTGAACAGTTCAATAACTTACAGTAAACAAGCAATACTATATGACTTTAAAAGCATAAACTATAAGCTCCTAAGACCTAGCTACCCAAACCGAGCAAAACTAACTAAAGGCATCTCCAAAACTCCTCGAGACGACATTCGACGTACGGTGTAGGCCAATCGGCCAAAGAAGATCACGAGAACTTACCTCGTGTCCAAAGCAGTTCAAGCTCCGTCCACGAGCGTTGTTTGTCTGAAGCAAATCACAATATCGACGTTAAACGAGTTTAAACTATCGATCGTCCAAATTCACAAAACCTTAACTAAGGAAACTTTCCTAAAGTTCTAATCCAATTCATTGAGCTATTTAATCGATAAATTTACGCTCAGCACCTAAATTCTCAATTTACGAGTTTTTCCTAAAATCTCAAAAAGCCCTAATTTTAACATTTTCACAAATTGATATAACTTCGTCCAATAACGTCAAATACGTCTTTTATATCGTCAATCATACTCAAACTATTAATTTCGGATCCTAAATCGATATTTTTATCGAGACCTAAACGAAACCCTAATTATTTAAACGTTACGAAACTCGAAATCTAACGTTCTAAAACTATAGAGACATACCTAGAACGTCGATTGGAGGAAGAAACGTGAAGAACGGAGGAAAAACGGAAGAGAACCGGAGGTCGGATAGTGAGAAACGTCGGCGGCCAGAGAGGGTTTGCGAGAGAAAATGAGAAACAGAGAGGAAGAAATGCATTCTGTCAATGGAGGAGAAGTATTTCTGTTTTTATTAAATTTTGTCTTGTCAAAATTACCATTTTGTCCTTCTTGAGTTTTCTTTATAGATTTCGTTCTTCGGTTCGTTAATCGTCCAGTGATTCGACTTTCCCAAATTTCCATATTTTTCAAATATACCCAACTTATTATTTGAGATTTAATAAAACTGTCCGTTCGCAATTCGGACCTCGTTTGCTATTTTTACGAGAACGTCATTTACATTACGATAAAGGTAATTACTCGGAATATAGCGTTTAATCTCCGAAAATTCCCATAATTTCCTTAAAATTCCTATTAATCGTTAGGATCGCAGTGACGTTTTCTTTTCGTGAAACGGACCTGATTTGACATATTTACCAAAAATGCCATTATCTAATAAAATAATAATATAATATATTATATCCGAAATCCGTACAAGCTGGGTATTACATGTTGGGTCCTCAATACACGTCGTTCTCATCACTTCAAGTTAAAACCTTGAATGTGAAATAGATAACTTAGGTTCTAACCACAATTAATGTAACACTCAACCTCATTTGCTTGATACGATCAACTCTTTCGGAACAAATCGATTGAATTGAAGTTTCTTATGCTTCATCAAGCGCATTACTAAATCTAAATTACGCGTCCATGAAGGTTCTTCGGTCCTCAATACACGTCGTTCTCATCACTTCAAGTTAAAACCTTGAATGTGAAATTGTTAACTTAGGTTCTAACCACAAGTCATGTAACACTCAACCTCATTGGCTTGATACGTTCAACTCTTTTTGAACAAATCGATTGAAAAGAAGTTTCTAATGCTTCATCAAGCGCATTATTAAGTCTTAGTTTCGCGTCCATGAAGGTTGTTGGGTCCTCAATACACGTTGTTCTCATCACTTCAAGTTAAATGCTTGAATGTGAAACGGATAACTTAGGTTCTAACCATAAGTAATGTAACACTCAACCTCATTTGCTTGATACGATCAACTCTTTTGGAACAAATCGATTGAAGTGAAGTTTCTAATACTTCATCAATCGCATTACTAAGTCTTAGTTTCGCGTCCATGAAGGTTGTTGGGTCTTCAATACATATCGTTATCATCACTTCAAGTTAAAACCTTGAATGTGAAATGGATAACTTAGGATCTAACCACAAGTAATGTAACACTCAACCTCATTTGCTTGATACGATCAACTCTTTCGGAACAAATCGATTGAAGTGAAATTTCTAGTGCTTCATCAAGCGCATTACTAAGTCTTAGTTTCGCATCCATGAAGGTTGTTGGCTCCTCAATACACGTCGTTCTCATCACTTCAAATTAAAACCTTGAATGTGAAATCGATAACTTAGGTTCTAACCACAATTAATGTAACACTCAACCTCATTTGCTTGATACGATCAACTCTTTCGGAACAAATCGATTGAATTGAAGTTTCTTATGCTTCATCAAGCACATTACTAAATCTTAATTATGCGTCCATGAAGGTTCTTTGGTCCTCAAAACACGTCGTTTTCATCACTTCAAGTTAAAACCTTGAATGTGAAATTGTTAACTTAGGTTCTAACCACAAGTCATGTAACACTCAACCTCATTTGCTTGATACGTTCAACTCTTTTCTAATGCTTCATCAAGCGCATTATTAAGTCTTAGTTTCGCGTCCACGAAGGTTGTTGGGTCCTCAATACACGTCGTTCTCATCATTTCAAGTTAAATGCTTGAATGTGAAATGGATAACTTAGGTTCTAACCACAAGTAATGTAACACTCAACCTCATTTGCTTGATACGATCAACTCTTTTGGAAAAAATCGATTGAAGTGAAGTTTCTAATACTTCATCAAGCGCATTACTAAGTCTTAGTTGCGCATCCATGAAGTTTTTGGGTCCTCAATACACGTCGTTCTCATCACTTCAAGTTAAAACAGTGAATGTGAAGTGGATAGCTTTGGTTCTAACCAAAAATAATGTAACACTCAACCTCATTTGCTTGATACGATCAAAACTTTTGGAAGCAATCGATTGAAGTAAAGTTTCTTATGCTTCATCAAGCGCATTACTAAGTCTTAGTTTTGCGTCCATGAAGGCTGTTGGGTCCTCAATACACGTCTTTCTAATCACTTCAAGTTAAAACCTTGAATGTGAAATGGATAACTTAGCTTCTAACCACAAGTAATGTAACACTCAACCTCATTTGCTTGATACAATCAACTCTTTTGGAACAAATCGATTGAATTGAAGTTTCTTATGCTTCATCAAGCGCATTACTAAGTCTTAATTACGCGTCCATGAAGGTTGTTGGTTCCTCAATACACGTCGTTCTCATCACTTCAAGTTAAAACCTTGAATGTGAAATTGTTAACTTAGGTTCTAATCACAAGTCATGTAACACTCAACCTCATTTGCTTGATACGTTCATTCCTTTTGGAACAAATCGATTGAAAAGAAGTTTCTGATCCTTCATCAAGAGCATTATTAAGTCTTAGTTTCGCGTCCGTGAAGGTTGTTGGGTCCTCAATACACGTCGTTCTCATCACTTCAAGTTAAATGTATTAATGTGAAATGGATAACTTAGGTTCTAACCACAAGTCATGTAACACTTAACCTCATTTGCTTGATACGTTCAACTCTTTTGGAATAAATCGATTGAAGTGAAGTTTCTTATGCTTCATCAAGCGCCTTACTAAGTCTTAGATTCGCGTCCATGAAGGTTGTTGGGTCCTCAATACACGTCGTTCTCCTGACTTCAAATTAAAACTTTGAATGTGAAATGGATAACTTAGGTTGTAACCACAAGTAATGTAACACTCAACCTCATTTGCTTGATACGATCAACTCTTTAGGAACAAATCGATTGAAGTGAAGTTTCTAATACTTCATCAAGCGCATTACTAAGTCTTAGCTTCGCGTCCATGAAGGTTGTTGGGTCCTCAATACATATCGTTCTCATTACTTCAAGTTAAAACCTTGAATGTGAAATGGATAACTTAGGTTCTAACCACAAGTAATGTAACAGTCAACCTCATTTGCTTGATACGATCAACTCTTTTGGAAAAAATCGATTGAAGTGAAGTTTCTAATACTTCATCAAGCGCATTACTAAGTCTTAGTTGCGCATCCATGAAGTTTTTGGGTCCTCAATACACGTCGTTCTCATCACTTCAAGTTAAAACAGTGAATGTGAAGTGGATAGCTTTGGTTCTAACCAAAAATAATGTAACACTCAACCTCATTTGCTTGATACGATCAAAACTTTTGGAAGCAATCGATTGAAGTAAAGTTTCTTATGCTTCATCAAGCGCATTACTAAGTCTTAGTTTTGCGTCCATGAAGGCTGTTGGGTCCTCAATACACGTCTTTCTAATCACTTCAAGTTAAAACCTTGAATGTGAATGGATAACTTAGCTTCTAACCACAAGTAATGTAACACTCAACCTCATTTGCTTGATACAATCAACTCTTTTGGAACAAATCGATTGAATTGAAGTTTCTATGCTTCATCAAGCGCATTATAGTCTTAATTACGCGTCCATGAAGGTTGTGGGTCCTCAATACACGTCCTTCTCATCACTTCAAGTTAAAACCTTGAATGTGAAATGGATAACTTAGGTTCTAACCACAAGTCATGTAACACTCAACCTCATTTGCTTGATATTATCAACTCTTTTGGAACAAATCGATTGAAGTGAAGTTTCTAATGCTTCATCAAGCGCATTACTAAGTCTTACTTTTGCGACCATGAAGGTTGTTGGGTCCTCAATACACGTCCTTCTCATCACTTCAAGTTAAAACCTTGAATGTGAAATGGATAACTTAGGTTCTAACCACAAATCATGTAACACTCAACCTCATTTGCTTGATACATTCAACTCTTTTGGAACAAATCGATTGAAGTGAAGTTTCTTATGCTTCATCAAGCGCATTGCTATGTCTTAGTTTTGCGTCCATGAAGGTTGTTAGGTCCTCAATACACGTCGTTCTCATCACTTCAAGTTAAAACCTTGAAAGTGAAATGGATAATTTAGGTTCTCCCCACAAGTCATGTAACCCTCAACCTCATTTGCTTGATACGTTCAACTCTTTTGGAACAAATCGATTGAAGTGAAGTTTCTAATGCTTCATCAAGCGCATTACTAAGTCTTAGTTTTGCGTCCATGAAGGCTGTTGGGTCCTCAATACACGTCCTTCTCATCACTTCAAGTTAAAACCTTGAATGTGAAATGGATAACTTAGCTTCTAACCACAAGTAATGTAACACTCAACCTCATTTGCTTGATACGATCAACTCTTTTGCAACAAATCGATTGAATTGAAGTTTCTTATGCTTCATCAAGCGCATTACTAAGTCTTAATTACGCGTCCATGAAGGTTGTTGGTTCCTCAATACACGTCGTTCTCATCACTTCAAGTTAAAACCTTGAATGTGAAATTGTTAACTTAGGTTCTAATCACAAGTCATGTAACACTCAACCTCATTTGCTTGATACGTTCAACTATTTTGGAACAAATCGATTGAAAAGAAGTTTCTGATGCTTCATCAAGAGCATTATTAAGTCTTAGTTTCGCGTTCGTGAAGGTTGTTGGGTCCTCAATACACGTCGTTCTCATCACTTCAAGTTAAATGCTTTATTGTGAAATGGATAACTTAGGTTCTAACCACAAGTCATGTAACACTTAACCTCATTTGCTTGATACGTTCAACTCTTTTGGAATAAATCGATTGAAGTGAAGTTTCTTATGCTTCATCAAGCGCATTACTAAGTCTTAGATTCGCGTCCATGAAGGTTGTTGGGTCCTCAATACACGTCGTTCTCCTGACTTCAAGTTAAAACTTTGAATGTGAAATGGATAACTTAGGTTCTAACCACAAGTAATGTGACACTCAACCTACTTTGCTTGATACGATCAACTCTTTTGGAACAAATCGATTGAAGTGAAGTTTCTAATACTTCATCAAGCGCATTACTAAGTCTTAGTTTCGCGTCCATGAAGGTTGTTGGGTCCTCAATACATATCGTTCTCATCACTTCAAGTTAAAACCTTGAATGTGAAATGGATAACTTAGGTTCTAACCACAAATCATGTAACACTCAACCTCATTTGCTTGATACATTCAACTCTTTTGGAACAAATCGATTGAAGTGAAGTTTCTTATGCTTCATCAAGCGCATTGCTATGTCTTAGTTTTGCGTCCATGAAGGTTGTTAGGTCCTCAATACACGTCGTTCTCATCACTTCAAGTTAAAACCTTGAAAGTGAAATGGATAATTTAGGTTCTCCCCACAAGTCATGTAACCCTCAACCTCATTTGCTTGATACGTTCAACTCTTTTGGAACAAATCGATTGAAGTGAAGTTTCTAATGCTTCATCAAGCGCATTACTAAGTCTTAGTTTTGCGTCCATGAAGGCTGTTGGGTCCTCAATACACGTCCTTCTCATCACTTCAAGTTAAAACCTTGAATGTGAAATGGATAACTTAGCTTCTAACCACAAGTAATGTAACACTCAACCTCATTTGCTTGATACGATCAACTCTTTTGCAACAAATCGATTGAATTGAAGTTTCTTATGCTTCATCAAGCGCATTACTAAGTCTTAATTACGCGTCCATGAAGGTTGTTGGTTCCTCAATACACGTCGTTCTCATCACTTCAAGTTAAAACCTTGAATGTGAAATTGTTAACTTAGGTTCTAATCACAAGTCATGTAACACTCAACCTCATTTGCTTGATACGTTCAACTATTTTGGAACAAATCGATTGAAAGAAGTTTCTGATGCTTCATCAAGAGCATTATTAAGTCTTAGTTTCGCGTTCGTGAAGGTTGTTGGGTCCTCAATACACGTCGTTCTCATCACTTCAAGTTAAATGCTTTATTGTGAAATGGATAACTTAGGTTCTAACCACAAGTCATGTAACACTTAACCTCATTTGCTTGATACGTTCAACTCTTTTGGAATAAATCGATTGAAGTGAAGTTTCTTATGCTTCATCAAGCGCATTACTAAGTCTTAGATTCGCGTCCATGAAGGTTGTTGGGTCCTCAATACACGTCGTTCTCCTGACTTCAAGTTAAAACTTTGAATGTGAAATGGATAACTTAGGTTCTAACCACAAGTAATGTGACACTCAACCTACTTTGCTTGATACGATCAACTCTTTTGGAACAAATCGATTGAAGTGAAGTTTCTAATACTTCATCAAGCGCATTACTAAGTCTTAGTTTCGCGTCCATGAAGGTTGTTGGGTCCTCAATACATATCGTTCTCATCACTTCAAGTTAAAACCTTGAATGTGAAATGGATAACTTAGGTTTTAACCACAAGTAATATAACAGTCAACCTCATTTGCTTGATACGTTCAACTCTTTCGGAACAAATCGATTGAAGTGAAGTTTCTAAAGCTTCATCAAGCGCATTATTAAGTCTTAGTTTCGCGTCCATGAATGTTGTTGGGTCCTCAATACACGTCGTTCTCATCACTTCAAGTTAAATGCTGGAATTGGAAATGGATAACTTAAGTTCTAACCACAAGTCTTGTAACACTCAACCTCATTTGCTTGATATGATCAACTCTTTTGGAAAAAATCGATTGAAGTGAAGTTTCTTATACTTAATCAAGCACATTACTAAGTCTTAGTTACGCGTCCATGAAGGTTGTTGGGTCCTCAATACACGTCGTTCTCATCACTTCAAGTTAAAACATTGAATGTGAAATGGATAACTTTGGTTCTAACCAAAAATAATGTAACACTCAACCTCATTTGCTTGATGCGATCAACACTTTTGGAACAAATCGATTGAAGTGAAGTTTCTAATGCTTTATCAAGCGCATTACTAAGTCTTAATTACGCGTCCATGAAGGTTGTTGGGTCCTCAATACACGTCGTTCTCATCACTTCAAGTTAAAACCTTGAATGTGAAATGGATAACTTAGGTTCTAACCACAAGTCATGTGACACTCAACCTCATTTGCTTGATACGTTCAACTCTTTTGGAACAAATCGATTGAATAGAAGTTTCTAATGCTTCATCATGCGCATTATTAAGTCTTAGTTTCGCGTCCATGAAGGTTGTTGGGTCCTCAATACACGTCGTTCTCATCACTTCAAGTTAAATGCTTGAATGTGAAATGGATAACTTAAGTTCTAACCACAAGTCATGTAACACTTAACCTCATTTGCTTAATATGTTTAACTCTTTTGGAACAAATCGATTGAAGCGAAGTTTTTTATGCTTCATCAAGCGCATTACTAAGTCTTAGTTTCGCGTCCATGAAGGTTGTTGGGTTCTTAATACACGTCCTTCTCATGACTTTAAGTTAAAACTTTGAATGTGAAATGGATAACTTAGGTTCTAACCACAAGTAATGTAGCACTCAACCTCATTTGCCTTATACGATCAACTCTTTTGGAACAAATCGATTGAAGTGAAGTTTCTAGTACTTCATCAAGCGCATTACTAAGTCTTAGTTTCGTGCCCATGAAGGTTGTTGGGTCCTCAATACACGTCGTTCTCATCATTTCAAGTTAAAACCTTGAATGTGAAATGGATAACTTTGGTTCTAACCACAAGTAATGTAACACTTAACCTCATTTGCTTGATACGATCAACTCTTTTGAAACAAATCGATTGAAGTGAAGTTTCTAATGCTTCATCAAGCGCATTACTTAGTCTTAGTTTCACGTCCATGAAGGTTGTTGGGTTCTCAATACACGTCGTTCTCATCACTTCTAGTTAAAACCTTGAATGTGAAATGGATAACTTAGGTTCTAACCACAATTAATGTAACACTCAACCTCGTTTGTTTGATACGATCAACTCTTTCGGAACAAATCGATTGAAGTGAAGTTTCTAATGCTTTATCAAGCGCATTACTAAGTCTTAGTTTTGCGTCCATGAAGGTTGTTGGGTCCTCAATACACGTCGTTCTCATCACTTCAAGTTAAAATCTTGAATGTGAAATGGATAACTTAGGTTCTAACCACAAATATTGTAACACTCAACCTCATTTGCTTGATACGATCAACACTTTTAGAACAAATCGATTGAAGTGAAGTTTTTTATGCTTCATCAAGCGCATTACTAAGTCTTAATTACGTGTCCATGAAGGTAGTTGTGATGCAAACCTCAACAAACTTGTTGTGAGACCCAACGTCAATAGATGGAATCAACTTCAGGATCGCCCAATAGTTGTTTTAAAGTTTAGGACTAATGACCCCGTGGTTATATGACAACCAAAAATCAATAGTATCAAGAAAGAAATATTGACCCCTTTGCTATAGAAGAGCAAGAAACCAATATTATAAGGGTAGGAAATCAAGTGGTTGCACTTTAAATTTTCGCAAGTTCTACAGAAGAACAGTTTGGAGGAAATTCTCACAACATAATTCTCATTCTTGTGTGTCTTACAATGAAGAACTCCCAAGTATTTTTAGGCTTACAAGAATAGTCTAGAATAGACATTAAATAGCCTTGAAAACATAAGAAAGATATTAAATGCCTAGTGGATGTCACTTCGAAATTACTCCTTCTAGAGCCTGCTTTGCTAAATTGGTGATCATTTGGGCCTAATCAAACTCCATTTGTATTTGTAACACATTAATAACTTTAAAGCCCATTTCTTCCAGTGGTCTTGGTTCTTGAAATAAGTTATTTTGGACTTCTTCTTGAAGCTTCTTAGCCCGAGCTCTAGTGATAGGTCCATTTGGTATTTTCAATTCCATTAAGTATTCTTCTTGGCCCAATTCTTCTTCAATGCCATCATTGCCCACATCATTCTCCCTCTCTTGAAAATGATTCGTCCTCGAATCTGGACCTACATAGAAAGGAGAGAGGTCAGTTACATTAAAAGTAGCACTCACTTGATAATCAGCTGGTAGATCAATGATATAAGCATTATCATTAATCTTTTCCAAAACTTGGAATGGTCCATCTCCACGAGGATTTAGTTTACACTTTCTTTGTTGGGAAAAACGTTCTTTACGAAAATGAACCCAAACCAAATCTCCTTGTTGAAAAGTGATGTGCTTTCTTCCTTTGTTTGCATGGGCAGCAGCTTGCTCATTCTGTTTGATGATATGCTGACGTGCGTCTTCATGAAGTTTCTTTACCAATTCTGCCTTCTTCTTCCCATCTAGGCTAATGGTCTCATTAATAGGCAATGGAAGTAAATCCAATGGAGTTAACAGATTAAAACCATAAACAATTTCAAAAGGAGAATAAGAAGTAGAAGAATGCATTGTTCTATTGTAAGCAAACTCAATAAAAGGAATACAATCTTCCCATGATTTTAAATGGTTCTTTATTACTGCTCGTAAAAGAGTTCCCAGGGTCCTGTTTTGTCCATCGGTTTGTGGGTGACAAGTAGTAGAAAATAGCAAAGTTGTCCCTAACTTACCCCACAGAACTCGCCAAAAATGGCTAAAAAACTTAGCTTCTCGATCACTCACTATTATTTTTGGAACACCATGAAGACGAACTACTTCTTTAAAGAATAACTGAGCTATATGAGTGGCATCATCTGTTTTATTACATGGGATAAAATGTGCCATCTTTGAAAATCTATCCACCATAACAAAAATTGAATCTTTCCCATTCTTAGTTCTTGGTAACCCTAACACAAAATCCATAGAAACATCAATCCAAGGATGACAAGGAACAGGTAAAGCCTGGTACAATCCATGAGGTTTTACTCTAGATTTGGCTTTTCTACAAGTTATGCATCTATTGCAGATCCTCTCTATATCCCTCTTCATATGTGGCCAAAAGAAATGTTCTTTCAAAATTTCTAAGGTCTTAAGAATCCCAAAATGTCCCATAAGACCCCCCCCCCCCCCATGTGACTCTCTAACAAGCAATTCACGCAAAGAACATTGTGGAATGCAAAGTCTATTTTCTCGAAACAAATATCCTTCTTGTTTGTAAAATTTTTCAAAAGGTTTTGTTTATGTGGCTTCAAACCAAGTTGAAAAATCAGGATCTTTTGGATATAATTCTTTGATGTGCTCAAAACCCAAAAATTTAGTGGAAAGGGTAGAAAGAAGAACATACCTTCGAGATAAAGCATCAGCTACAATATTGTCTTTACCTTCTTTGTATTGGATAGTATATGGAAACATTTCAATAAATTCAATCCAGCGAGCATGTCGTCGATTCAACTTACCTTGACCTTTTAAATGCTTCAATGATTCATGGTTGGTATGAATGACAAATTCCTTAGACCACAAGTAATGTAACACTCAACCTCATTTGCTTGATACGTTCAACTCTTTTGGAACAAATCGATTGAAGTGAAGTTTCTAATGCTTCATCAAGCGCATTACTAAGTCTTAGTTTCGCGTCCATGAAGGTTGTTGGGTCCTCAATACACGTCGTTCTCATCACTTCAAGTTAAAACCTTGAATGTGAAATGGATAACTTAGGTTCTAACCACAAGTCATGTAACACTCAACCTCATTTGCTTGATACGTTCAACTCTTTTGGAACAAATCGATTGAAGTGAAGTTTCTAATGCTTCATCAAGCGCATTACTAAGTCTTAGTTTCGCGTCCATGAAGGTTGTTGGGTCCTCAATACACGTCGTTCTCATCACTTCAAGTTAAAACCTTGAATGTGAAATGGATAACTTAGGTTCTAACCACAAGTCATGTAACACTCAACCTCATTTGCTTGATACGTTCAACTCTTTTGGAACAAATCGATTGAAGTGAAGTTTCTAATGCTTCATCAAGCGCATTACTAAGTCTTAGTTTCGCGTCCATGAAGGTTGTTGGGTCCTCAATACACGTCGTTCTCATCACTTCAAGTTAAAACCTTGAATGTGAAATGGATAACTTAGGTTCTAACCACAAGTCATGTAACACTCAACCTCATTTGCTTGATACGTTCAACTCTTTTGGAACAAATCGATTGAAGTGAAGTTTCTAATGCTTCATCAAGCGCATTACTAAGTCTTAGTTTCGCGTCCATGAAGGTTGTTGGGTCCTCAATACACGTCGTTCTCATCACTTCAAGTTAAAACCTTGAATGTGAAATGGATAACTTAGGTTCTAACCACAAGTCATGTAACACTCAACCTCATTTGCTTGATACGTTCAACTCTTTTGGAACAAATCGATTGAAGTGAAGTTTCTAATGCTTCATCAAGCGCATTACTAAGTCTTAGTTTCGCGTCCATGAAGGTTGTTGGGTCCTCAATACACGTCGTTCTCATCACTTCAAGTTAAAACCTTGAATGTGAAATGGATAACTTAGGTTCTAACCACAAGTAATGTAACACTCAACCTCATTTGCTTGATACGTTCAACTCTTTTGGAACAAATCGATTGAAGTGAAGTTTCTAATGCTTCATCAAGCGCATTACTAAGTCTTAGTTTCGCGTCCATGAAGGTTGTTGGGTCCTCAATACACGTCGTTCTCATCACTTCAAGTTAAAACCTTGAATGTGAAATGGATAACTTAGGTTCTAACCACAAGTAATGTAACACTCAACCTCATTTGCTTGATACGTTCAACTCTTTTGGAACAAATCGATTGAAGTGAAGTTTCTAATGCTTCATCAAGCGCATTACTAAGTCTTAGTTTCGCGTCCATGAAGGTTGTTGGGTCCTCAATACACGTCGTTCTCATCACTTCAAGTTAAAACCTTGAATGTGAAATGGATAACTTAGGTTCTAACCACAAGTAATGTAACACTCAACCTCATTTGCTTGATACGTTCAACTCTTTTGGAACAAATCGATTGAAGTGAAGTTTCTAATGCTTCATCAAGCGCATTACTAAGTCTTAGTTTCGCGTCCATGAAGGTTGTTGGGTCCTCAATACACGTCGTTCTCATCACTTCAAGTTAAAACCTTGAATGTGAAATGGATAACTTAGGTTCTAACCACAAGTAATGTAACACTCAACCTCATTTGCTTGATACGTTCAACTCTTTTGGAACAAATCGATTGAAGTGAAGTTTCTAATGCTTCATCAAGCGCATTACTAAGTCTTAGTTTCGCGTCCATGAAGGTTGTTGGGTCCTCAATACACGTCGTTCTCATCACTTCAAGTTAAAACCTTGAATGTGAAATGGATAACTTAGGTTCTAACCACAAGTAATGTAACACTCAACCTCATTTGCTTGATACGTTCAACTCTTTTGGAACAAATCGATTGAAGTGAAGTTTCTAATGCTTCATCAAGCGCATTACTAAGTCTTAGTTTCGCGTCCATGAAGGTTGTTGGGTCCTCAATACACGTCGTTCTCATCACTTCAAGTTAAAACCTTGAATGTGAAATGGATAACTTAGGTTCTAACCACAAGTAATGTAACACTCAACCTCATTTGCTTGATACGTTCAACTCTTTTGGAACAAATCGATTGAAGTGAAGTTTCTAATGCTTCATCAAGCGCATTACTAAGTCTTAGTTTCGCGTCCATGAAGGTTGTTGGGTCCTCAATACACGTCGTTCTCATCACTTCAAGTTAAAACCTTGAATGTGAAATGGATAACTTAGGTTCTAACCACAAGTAATGTAACACTCAACCTCATTTGCTTGATACGTTCAACTCTTTTGGAACAAATCGATTGAAGTGAAGTTTCTAATGCTTCATCAAGCGCATTACTAAGTCTTAGTTTCGCGTCCATGAAGGTTGTTGGGTCCTCAATACACGTCGTTCTCATCACTTCAAGTTAAAACCTTGAATGTGAAATAGATAACTTAGGTTCTAACCACAAGTAATGTAACACTCAACCTCATTGTTTTTTTTTTATTTGAAGGCACTCTTAATCTCTCTCTCTTTTGCAAGGAAATTCACTGCCTTTTTTTCTTTTTCAAGTGGCACCTGACTCTTTTCCCTCTTCTTTTCACATTTTCTCTCTTCTCTCTCACTTTCCTTTGAACTCTCATGCTCACTCTCACATTGTTTTGTATTAGCTGTGACAGATTTTTTTAATTTGGCATTGCTCTTCGAAAACTTGATGAGGTGGTAGCGGAGCTAGAGTAATACTTCGTCCATCCTTGATAAAGTTGTACCGATTCTTGTATCCATCATGGGTGGTGCGTCTGTCAAATTGCCATGGTCTTCCCAGCAATATATGACTTGCTTGCATAGGAACAACATCACAAAGAACTTCATCTGAATATTTGCCAATTGAAAATGAGACAAGAACCTGTTTTGTTACCTTCATTTCTCCACTTTCATTGAGCCATTGGAGACGATATGGTCGAGGGTGCTTTAGAGTCTTTAATCCAAGTCTGTCAACCATTATTTTACTTGCAACATTCACACAACTTCCTCCACCTATGATTAAACCACAAACCTTTTCTTTAACATGGCAGCGCGTATAGAAAATGTTTTCACGTTGTTGACGGTCATCATCTTCTATAGTTTGAACATGGAGGGTTCGAAGAACTACTAAGGCTTGGCCAACAACTGCATGTTCGGTATCACTAGCTTCTTCAAGTGGTGGCATAGCTTCATTGTCACTTTCTTCTTCAGAAACAATATCTCCATTATTTAACAAGATCATAGTTCTTTTAATTGGGCATTGTAAAGAAATATGACCAATTCCATGACATTTAGAACACTTAATATCTCGATTTCTTTGGGTTGGGGTATAACTAGTACCTTTTTCAATCTGCTTGGCCATTACTTTTTCATCTTTTGGCTTGGAAGTCGACTGCTCTTCTTGCCTTATAGTAGAGTTCCATTTTGACTTCCCACTCAAAGAAGTAAAAGTTTCGTGCTTGGAGGTTGATCTTCCTCCTCTTTTTAGCTGCCTTTCAACCTTCATGGCCATTTGGACAACCTCTTCAAGTTCCACGTAGTGCTGCAATTCTACAATATTTGCAATTTCATGATTGAGACCATAATGAATCGAGCCATGGTTGCTTCTCGATCTTCCTCAACATTGGCACGAATCATGGATATTTCCATCTCCTTATGGTACTCCTCAACAGATTTTGAACCCTGTTTAAGGCTTTGCAATTTTAAGTGTAAATCTCTATAATAATGTGAAGGAACAAACCTTCGTCTCATGACAGCTTTCATGTCTTCCCAATTGTCGATTGGAATTTCTCTATTTCTTCGTTTGGTTAGCAGCACTTGGTCCCACCAAGCAATTGCGTAATCAGTGAAAGAAACAGCTGCAAGTTTAACTTTTTTTTCCTCCGAATAGTTATAGCAATCGAAAACAAGTTCAACCTTTCGTTCCCATTCAATGTAAACGTCCGGGTCATTTTTACCTTGAAATGATGGGATAGATAGTTTAATCGCACCTGTGTTGTTGTCGGTAAAATTTTGATGCGAACCTCGGATCGAAAGGAGCCGGGACCCGACAACAACGCAGAATAATTCTAGGAACGCCTTTTTGATTCAAGAATAAACTAAGGAACTAAGACCTCAATCGAAGAATTCGATGGAACCCTAGTTATCAAAACAGGAGCTTGACCCGAGCCACACCTGTTGGCTGAACCAAAGCTATCAAAACAGGAGCTTGACCCGAGCCACACCTGTTGGCTGAACCAAAGCTATCAAAACAGGAGCTTGACCCGAGCCACACCTGTTGGCTGAACCAAAGCTATCAAAACAGGAGCTTGACCCGAGCCACACCTGTTGGCTGAACCAAAGCTATCAAAACAGGAGCTTGACCCGAGCCACACCTGTTGGCTGAACCAAAGCTATCAAAACAGGAGCTTGACCCGAGCCACACCTGTTGGCTGAACCAAAGCTATCAAAACAGGAGCTTGACCCGAGCCACACCTGTTGGCTGAACCAAAGCTATCAAAACAGGAGCTTGACCCGAGCCACACCTGTTGGCTGAACCAAAGCTATCAAAACAGGAGCTTGACCCGAGCCACACCTGTTGGCTGAACCAAAGCTATCAAAACAGGAGCTTGACCCGAGCCACACCTGTTGGCTGAACCAAAGCTATCAAAACAGGAGCTTGACCCGAGCCACACCTGTTGGCTGAACCAAAGCTATCAAAACAGGAGCTTGACCCGAGCCACACCTGTTGGCTGAACCAAAGCTATCAAAACAGGAGCTTGACCCGAGCCACACCTGTTGGCTGAACCAAAGCTATCAAAACAGGAGCTTGACCCGAGCCACACCTGTTGGCTGAACCAAAGCTATCAAAACAGGAGCTTGACCCGAGCCACACCTGTTGGCTGAACCAAAGCTATCAAAACAGGAGCTTGACCCGAGCCACACCTGTTGGCTGAACCAAAGCTATCAAAACAGGAGCTTGACCCGAGCCACACCTGTTGGCTGAACCAAAGCTATCAAAACAGGAGCTTGACCCGAGCCACACCTGTTGGCTGAACCAAAGCTATCAAAACAGGAGCTTGACCCGAGCCACACCTGTTGGCTGAACCAAAGCTATCAAAACAGGAGCTTGACCCGAGCCACACCTGTTGGCTGAACCAAAGCTATCAAAACAGGAGCTTGACCCGAGCCACACCTGTTGGCTGAACCAAAGCTATCAAAACAGGAGCTTGACCCGAGCCACACCTGTTGGCTGAACCAAAGCTATCAAAACAGGAGCTTGACCCGAGCCACACCTGTTGGCTGAACCAAAGCTATCAAAACAGGAGCTTGACCCGAGCCACACCTGTTGGCTGAACCAAAGCTATCAAAACAGGAGCTTGACCCGAGCCACACCTGTTGGCTGAACCAAAGCTATCAAAACAGGAGCTTGACCCGAGCCACACCTGTTGGCTGAACCAAAGCTATCAAAACAGGAGCTTGACCCGAGCCACACCTGTTGGCTGAACCAAAGCTATCAAAACAGGAGCTTGACCCGAGCCACACCTGTTGGCTGAACCAAAGCTATCAAAACAGGAGCTTGACCCGAGCCACACCTGTTGGCTGAACCAAAGCTATCAAAACAGGAGCTTGACCCGAGCCACACCTGTTGGCTGAACCAAAGCTATCAAAACAGGAGCTTGACCCGAGCCACACCTGTTGGCTGAACCAAAGCTATCAAAACAGGAGCTTGACCCGAGCCACACCTGTTGGCTGAACCAAAGCTATCAAAACAGGAGCTTGACCCGAGCCACACCTGTTGGCTGAACCAAAGCTATCAAAACAGGAGCTTGACCCGAGCCACACCTGTTGGCTGAACCAAAGCTATCAAAACAGGAGCTTGACCCGAGCCACACCTGTTGGCTGAACCAAAGCTATCAAAACAGGAGCTTGACCCGAGCCACACCTGTTGGCTGAACCAAAGCTATCAAAACAGGAGCTTGACCCGAGCCACACCTGTTGGCTGAACCAAAGCTATCAAAACAGGAGCTTGACCCGAGCCACACCTGTTGGCTGAACCAAAGCTATCAAAACAGGAGCTTGACCCGAGCCACACCTGTTGGCTGAACCAAAGCTATCAAAACAGGAGCTTGACCCGAGCCACACCTGTTGGCTGAACCAAAGCTATCAAAACAGGAGCTTGACCCGAGCCACACCTGTTGGCTGAACCAAAGCTATCAAAACAGGAGCTTGACCCGAGCCACACCTGTTGGCTGAACCAAAGCTATCAAAACAGGAGCTTGACCCGAGCCACACCTGTTGGCTGAACCAAAGCTATCAAAACAGGAGCTTGACCCGAGCCACACCTGTTGGCTGAACCAAAGCTATCAAAACAGGAGCTTGACCCGAGCCACACCTGTTGGATCGTTGCTCTTGGGCTTGGGCTTTGTCCGTGCTTGGGATCCACTCATTCCCTCCCTCTTCGAAAAGATTCGTCCTCGAATCTTCTGCATCATATAAAGATAAGTCACTAACATTAAAAGATGCACTAACATTTTCATATTCGCCATGTAAGTCCCCCCCCCCCCCCCACCCCGAAAATCTGTTGAGCATTGTCGTTTATGCGTTCAAGGACTTGAAATGATCCATCTCTTGTGGATGCAACTTGCTTTTTCGTTGATTTGGAAACCTCTCTTTTCGAAGATGTAGCCAAACCCAATCTCCGGGTTCAAATATAATAATTTTTACGGCTTTTGTTTGCTTGATGTGCATAATGCTCGGTTTCTCTCTCGAATGTTCTCTTGTACTTTCAGATGTAAGTCCCTAACAATTTAGCTTTTTTCTCTCTATCAAAATTCAAACTCGTTAGGAGGTAAGAAAAATATCAAGAGGAGATAAAGGATTAAATCCATAAACAATTTCAAATGGTGAATAGAAGTAGTAGAATGAACAACTCTATATAAGCAAATTACATGCGGTAAACATTTTTCCCATTGTTTTAAATTTTTAGAAATAATCGCTCTTAACAACGTAGAAAGTGTTCTATTTACCACTTCTGTTTGTCCATCCGTTTGGGGTGTGCCACGGTTGAGAATAAAAGTTTTGTTCCTAGATTACTCCACAAAGTTCTCCAAAAGTGACTTAGGAACTTTTACAATCTCTATCACTCACAATGGTTTTAGGAATTCCGTGTAAACGCACAACTTCTTGAAGAATAAGTCCGCCACATGAGTAGCGTCGTTTGTCTTTGAGCATGCTATAAGTGAGCCATCTTACTAACCTATCCACTACCACAAATATGCTATCTTTCCCTCCTTGTGTCCTCGCAAACCAATCACAAAATCCATCGATATGTCCACCCAAGGTTGGTTAGGAATAAGTAGAGGAGTGTACTTTCCATAAGGTTTAATTTTTGATTTGGCCTTCCGACACTCAATGCACTTATCACAAATGGCTTGAACATGATGCCTCATTTCGGCCATCAAAATGATCACAAAGCACACTCAATGTTTTAGTAACTCCAAAGTTCCCATTAACCCTCCTCCATGAGTCTCTCTAACAAGTAACTCTCTTAAAGAACATTTAGGGATACAAGTTTATCCTTTTTAAATAAACACCATCATTTTTAAAATCATTACAACGCATGGTTCTCACATGCTTTCCACACAACAAAAAAAAAAAAAAAAAAAAAAAAAAAAAAAAAAAAAAAAAAAAAAAAAAAAAAAAAAAAAAAAAAAAAAAAAAAAAAAAAAAAAAAAAAAAAAAAAAAAAAAAAAAAAAAAAAAAAAAAAAAAAAAAAAAAAAAAAAAAAAAAAAAAAAAAAAAAAAAAAAAAAAAAAAAAAAAAAAAAAAAAAAAAAAAAAAAAAAAAAAAAAAAAAAAAAAAAAAAAAAAAAAAAAAAAAAAAAAAAAAAAAAAAAAAAAAAAAAAAAAAAAAAAAAAAAAAAAAAAAAAAAAAAAAAAAAAAAAAAAAAAAAAAAAAAAAAAAAAAAAAAAAAAAAAAAAAAAAAAAAAAAAAAAAAAAAAAAAAAAAAAAAAAAAAAAAAAAAAAAAAAAAAAAAAAAAAAAAAAAAAAAAAAAAAAAAAAAAAAAAAAAAAAAAAAAAAAAAAAAAAAAAAAAAAAAAAAAAAAAAAAAAAAAAAAAAAAAAAAAAAAAAAAAAAAAAAAAAAAAAAAAAAAAAAAAAAAAAAAAAAAAAAAAAAAAAAAAAAAAAAAAAAAAAAAAAAAAAAAAAAAAAAAAAAAAAAAAAAAAAAAAAAAAAAAAAAAAAAAAAAAAAAAAAAAAAAAAAAAAAAAAAAAAAAAAAAAAAAAAAAAAAAAAAAAAAAAAAAAAAAAAAAAAAAAAAAAAAAAAAAAAAAAAAAAAAAAAAAACGATGATTCCATAAGTTTTAATTTTTGATTTGGCCTTCCGCCTCATGGCACGTATGCACAAACGCTTGAACAGAGATGCCTCATTTTTTCGGCCATAACAATGTCACAAAGCACACTCAATGTTTTAGTAACTCCAAAGTTCCCATGAACCCTCCTCCATGAGTCTCTCTAACAAGTAACTCTCTTAAAGCACATTTAGAGGTACAATTCTCCTTTTTAAATAAACACCATCATTTTTAAAATCATTACAACGCATGGTTCTCACATGCTTTCCACACAACAAAAAAAAAAAAAAAAAAAAAACATCAAAATCTGAGTCCGATTCATATAAGTTCTTTATTAAATCAATCCTAACCGATATTGTAACCTAGTTATAGCCCGTACCTTTTCTTGACAATTGCATCGACACCTCATTCTCCTTTCCTTTTTTTATAATGATAACATAAGGAAAGGTCTCCATGAACTCCATCCACTTTGCATGTCTCTTGGTTCAACTTTCCTTGTGTCTTTAAGTGTTTTAGGCTTTCATGGTCAGAATGGATGATGAACTCCTTGGGCCACAAGTAGTGTTGCCACGTTTGTAATGTTCTCACCAAGGCATACAACTCCTTGTCGTATGTTGGATAGTTTAAGACCGCGCCACTAAGCTTTTCACTAAAGTAAGCAATCGGTTTCATATCCTGCATCAAAACACCACCAATTTCTTTTCCCGACGCATCACATTCAATCTCAAATGTTTTATCAAAATTTGGCAAAACTAACAATGGTGCATTAGTTAACTTTTCTTTTAGAAGATTAAAGATTCATCATGTAACTCAATCCACTTAAAATCCACATTCTTTTTAACCAAATCATTCAATGGTGCTGCAATAGTACTAAAATCTCTAACGAATCTACGGTAAAAGTTAGCTAAGCCATGAAAACTACGTACCTCGTTAGCATTCTTAGGTGTCGGGCACTCCTTGATTGCCTTGACCTTTTCTTCGTCCACCGAAACTCCACTCAAGCTCACTACAAAACCAAGAAACACTACCGATTCCATGCAAAAGGTGCACTTTTTGAGGTTAGCATATAATTGGTTTATTCGCAAAACATTAAAAACAGATTTTAAATGTTTCACATGTTGTTCTAATGTTTTGCTATAAACTAATATATCATCAAAATAAACCACGACAAATTTTCCAATAAACGATCGTAATACGTGATTCATTAACCTCATAAATGTGCTAGGTGCATTAGATAATCCAAAAGGCATGACTAACCACTCATAAGTCCAAATTTGTTTTGAAAGCAGTTTTCCACTCGTCTCCCTTTTTCATACGAATTTTGATAATATCCATTCTTTAAATCAATTTTTGAGAATAAACAAGCACCATATAATTCATCAAGCATGTCATCTAACCTTGGTATAGGATGTCGATACTTTACCGTTATTTTATTGATTGCTCGACAATCCACAAACATCCACCATGATCTGTCCTTCTTTGGCACCAAAATCACGGGTACCGAGCATGGGCTTAGGCTTTCTTTCACTAGACCCTTGTCCATTAACTCGTCCACTTGTCTTTGAATTTCCTTTGTTTCCTCTGGATTTGCTCGATATGCCGGTCGGTTTGGAATTGTCGCACCCGGGATGAAATCAATTTGATGCTCGATTCCTCTAAGTGGTGGTACTCCTTTCGGTAACTCCTCTGGGAATACATCCTTAAACTCCTGCAAAAGAGAAATCACAGCACTTGGAAGAAAATTTGGTAAGTCATTAGATGATAAATAAACATCTTTATATAAAAGCAAAATCATCTCACGCTTATCCTCATTTTTGTTCATCAACACTATTTGTTTCTCACTTGACTTTTTTCACTCTCTCCCTTGGCTTTTGTAACATCCCAAAAACTGTACCCAATTTTTACCTGTACTTTTTTTTTTCCATATACTTGATTAAACTTTAAACGAAAACTAAATCGAAATCGGAAATTTAAATCTAACTCTTAAAGCTTTTTAAAACAATCATAAAAAAAAACAATTAAAATAAAACTATTTAAAACAGTTAAAACTATTTAAAACATTTATCAAATCGCACAGGGGCAGAACCGAAAAACAGAGGAAAATGAAGCAGCGATCAGTCGCTGTAGGCGCTGCACAATGCAGCGGTGATTATGATGACCCGAATGTGCAAGTATGTGTACAATGGCTGCACGAACGGAACCCGGATGGCGGTACGTCCGCGCGGGCGAACCGGAAGGTGACAGGTCGTAAAAAGGGGTTGTCACAATCCCACATCGCTTGGGGAAGTATGTGGAAATGAAACATATGTAAAGAGACCCTCCCAACATAGCAAGACGCGTTTTGGAGCACAATTGACAACGGATCCCATAAGAACTCCGAAATTAAAAGTGCTTCGGCGAGAGCAATTCCAGGTTGGGTGACCTTCCGGGAAGTTCTCGCCAAACAAAGCCGTGAGGGGAGGATATTGGGCTGCGGCCCAATCCTCAGAGCAAACAATATCTTGCTGGGAACAGGGGTCGTTACAAATGGTATCAGAGCCTGTACCCAACCAGAAATGTGGCCAACGAGGACGTTGGGCCCCCGAGGGGGGGTGATTGTGATGACCTGAATGTGCAAGTATGTGTACGATGGCTGCACGAACTGGAACCCGAATGGCGGTACGTCCGCGCGGGCGAACCGGAAGGTGACAGGTCGTAAAAAGGGGGTCGTCACAATCCCACATCGCTTGGGGAAGTATGTGGAAATGAAACATATGTAAAGACACCCTCCCAACATAGCAAGACATGTTTTGGAGCACAATTGACAACGGATCCCATAAGAACTCCAAAGTTAAAAGTGCTTCGGCGAGAGCAATTCTAGGTTGGGTGACCTTCCGAGAAGTTCTCGCCAAACAAAGCCGTGAGGGGAGGATATTGGGCTGCGGCCCAATCCCCAGAGCGGACAATATCTTGCTGGGAACAGGGGTCGTTACAGCTTTTATCTCTTTTCCCTCGATTTTTCTCTCTTCCTCCCTCGGTTTTTCATCCCTCTTTGTACTCTTTTCAACTATTTTTCTTTCTCCACTTTTTTTTTCTATTTTGGCCTCTTTTTCAACTAATTTCTTTTCACCACTTTCTTTTTCTTTTTCAATCCTAATCTTTTGGAATTCCTTTGCAATCCTCTCTTGGTCTACAATTGCCTCCCATGGCTTTAATGGTGTAAGGATAATGGTTTTTCCATTGTAAACCAACGAATACTCATTCTTGTAACCATTATGCTTGACGTTTCGGTCAAATTGCCAAGGTCTCCCCAAAAGTATGTGGGTAGCTTGCATCGAAACTACATCACATAAAACTTTATCTAGGTATCTACCAATTGATAAAGGAACTTCCACCTGTTTAGTCACCTTGATTTCTCCACAATCGCTTACATTGCAACTTGTATGGTTTTGGATGTTGCTCGGTCTTCAAGTTCAACTTTTGGACTAGTAATGTGCTTGCTACATTGGTGCAACTCCCACTATCGATGATCAAACTACAAACTTTGTTGTGCACATGACATCTTGTATGGAATATATGCTCACGTTGTATTTTGTCGCCATCTTCCTTAGTTTGCACATTCAATACTCGCCTTGTGACTAAAAGATCTCCTTTTACTGGTTTCTCTACCTCAACGTCACTACAATCCTCAAGTGGTGGCATCTCACCATCACTCGAACTCACACTCTCCACATCGCCATTGTCCCTTAAAATCATAGCTCTTTTATTTGGACAATTCGAAGCTATGTGTTCGAACCCTTGGCACCGAAAGCACTTAATCTCTCGGGTTCTAATTGGATTTGAAGTCTCAGCCTTAGCTTTTTGTGGTAACACTTGATTGTTGGACACAGTTTTTTCCTTAGAATCCTCCCTCGATTTTGGCTTCTCATTTTTCCAATTTGTTTGCCAAGTTGCGGTTGATGTTGTACCAACTCTAGTACTTCTCTTAGCCTTTAGTTGCCGCTCTATTTTGATTGATTTGTGTAGTAACTCCTCCAAGTCGATGTAGTGTTGTAGATCCACCACATCCGCAATTTCTCGATTCAATCCCCCAATAAAACGAGCCATGGTTGCTTCCTTATCTTCTTCCACATTGGCCCTTATCATGGCTACCTCCATCTCTTTATAATATTCCTCCACACTTTTGAAACCTTATGTCAAATTTTGGAGCTTTCGACACGCGTCTCTATAGTAGTATGATGGAACATATCTTTTTTTCATGATGGCCTTGAAGTCTTCCCATGTGCGGATTTGTGCTTCACCATTCCTCCTCCGGTTCTTAACTAATTGATCCCACCAAATACTAGCATAATCCGTGAACTCCATGGTGATCAACTTAAGCTTCTTATCCTCCGAATAATTTTGGAACTCAAATACCAAGTCTACTTTTCGTTCCCAATCCAAATATCCCTCGGGGTCGTTCTTCCCTTGGAAAGGTGGAATATTTACCTTGATATTTCGTAAATCGTTGTCTTCTCAGTTTGTCCCCTCATTCCTTTCTTTTGGGTAATAACCACTGTACTCTTCGGATTCTCCATCAAAATCCTTCCTTTGTCGTGCATGATTAGGTGTCGGAGTTTCCAATCGTTCCATTCTCTGATTTAGAGCCGTGAATTGATCTTGCATGGCTTTCATGAACAATTTTAAATCAACGACGTTGTGTTCTCCACTCATGATATTCTTTTTCGACCACAATAAGAAAAATAAAAGAAAATTGTTAGAAGTAAAAAAATAATCAAGTAATGGACCTTACCTCTCCCTCACGTGTTTACTCTCGATGGATGTCACTCCATTCGTGTTTCGCTCAAAAATTAAGGCTTTTCCTATAATAGTCTCACCCTCTTGCCTTTTACCTCTAGATCTCCCTTCTAGTTCTTTACGTAAGAACTTGATCGATGGTAAATATTCAACAAGCCAAACTATAAAAAATCAAACTTTAAAGCTTAAAAGTTCAAACTTGTAAAGATGGCTAAATCAAGGGTATGATTGAAATAAGACAAAACTTTAGATGACGACAATCTTTCAAATGAAGATTCAACAATTTGAACCTTCAAGGAATAAATTTGGATAAAGACAATATTTTGAATGAAGATTCAATAATTTGAATTTTCAAAGAACAATTATCTACGAATTTTTGAATTAAAAATGCTAGAAATTTCAAAATCTCTAGAACAAAATTTCGATTTTTTTTTTTTTTTACTTCTCACAACTCTTTTTTTTTTTTTTACTTTTGACAATTTTTTTTTGTACTCTTCGAATTTCAAGAGGAGAAATTCACAAGAAGAAAAAATTGATGATAAAAATCGAGACTTGATAATAAGGATGGAAATTTTTTTTTTTTTTTTGGTGCTTTTTTGAGTACTAGGACGAATAGAATAAGATGAAGAAAATATTGATAACAAAAATTAAAGATAGCTTCTTGAATCAAGGAGCCGAAGCTCTGATACTAACTGATGCGAACCTCGGATCGAAAGGACCCGGGACCCGACAACAACGCGGAATAATTCTAGGAATGCCTTTTTGATTCAAGAATAAAGTAAGGAACTAAGACCCCAATCGAAGAACTCGATGGAACCCTAGTTATCAAAACAGGAGCTTGACCCGAGCCACACCTGTTGGCTGAACCAAAGCTATCAAAACAGGAGCTTGACCCAGACCAAATTCGTTGGTAAGAACCAAAGCTATCAAGCGAGATTTTTCAAGCATGACTTGAAGAAGATCGTTGTTCTTCGCAAAGAATTAAAGAGAAATCCTCTATAAAAAAAACATTTTTAATTCAAACTTGTTCTCCTAAATCAAAAGTGTTTTGCCATTAAATAGGCTACACATGAAAATTAAAAAAATACGAAAATAAAAATAAAATAACTAATAAAATCGTGAGATAATGATCCTTTGCATGATAAGATATCATCTCACGTTTAAACTACGTTTGAATATGATTTGAATTGATTTGAGTAGATTCTGTCAGATAAAATCTCTTATACGTGATTTGTTTGGATTTGCATGTGCTTCTCATGTGACTTTTTAATTCTTGCACGTGCATCTGCATGGCACATGTAAATCTTCATGCATCTTTGGCCTCCCTTGCTTCAACTTGATTTTGATTATCTTCAATCCTCGACACATTCAATAGTTTTAAATCAAGTTGTCGCGGCTCCTCTCTCCCTTGGATCTCTAAAATTAATTTTTACAAGGCCTCACGCATCTTCTTAGCTTTGGACCGTGTCATTGGGCCGCCAATGTCCTCAATTGGATCGTTGCTCTTGGGCTTGGGCTTTGTCGCTGCTTGGATCACATCAAATTTCTTTCTCGGTATTGACGTCTTTGTCTTGCCTATAATCTCTTTCTCTTCTTATTGAGGCTACTTCGTCAAAATCCTCATGCTCTTCAGCATATTCACCCATGGGATTAACTGCAGTAAAGAAGGGTCGTCTAGTTGGCTGTCTTTCTTGGGGTATGGCACCTTGTTGAATTTGATTAATTCGTTTATCACTACGATCCAATCGATCTCGAATCTCTTCAAATTGGACGTTCATCCTCTGGAATTGTTGCTGCATGGCTTGGATAACCAAATTGCTATCCATTGGCGTTGCTTCACCTTCTCTTTCAGACATGCTATAGAATCTGTATAAAAGTGTAAAGAAACGGACCTCACCTCTCCCTCACGTGTATACACTCAAATATGGTTCTCGAGCACTCGTGTTTACTCACATAGATTTCGGCTTTTACCCTCTAATAAGCTCTCCAACTCTTGCCTTTTACCCCTCACTTTCCTCCTCAAAGTTCTTGAGAAAACTAAACAAGGTAAATATCAAAGCAAAACAAATGAAAACCAACACACTTAAAATATAGATTTCTTAGTAAAGACGAAAGCAATGGGGCGTAAAATAAAGGAAGGAATGGAAGAAATATGGTCACAATAAGATTGATACCACGGAGTGCGAAACAAAAAAGATATATGATAACAGAATAAAGAAATTTTTTTTCCTCTTTTCTTTTCTTCTTCTTTTTTTTTTTCCCTTTTTTTTCTTTTTTTCTTATAAACTAGCAATGAGAGCGAGAACAAAGATATGAAATTATGGATCAACAACAAAGAGGAAATTGAAATAAAAAGAATGGAAGCACTAGACGATAAACAAAACCTCAATTGGATGTCTAGTCTCTGATACCAAATGATGCAAACCTCAACAAACTTGTTGTGAGACCCAACGTCAATAGATGGAATCAACTTCAGGATCGCCCAATAGTAATTTCAAAGTTTAGGACTAATGACCCCGTGGTTATATGACAACCAGAAACAAATAGTATCAAGAAAGAAATATTGACCCCGTTGCTATGGAAGAGCAAGAAACCAATATTATAAGGGTTGGAAATCAAGTGGTTGCACTTTAAATTTTCGCAAGTTCTACAGAAGAACAGTTTGGAGGAAATTCTCACAACATAATTCTCATTCTAGTGTGTCTTACAATGAAGAACTCCCAAGTATTTATAGGCTTACAAGAATAGTCTAGAATAGACATTAAATAGCCTTGAAAACATAAGAAAGAACTTTGCTACTAATATGGACTAGGTTCAGCCTTCTTTGGAAACGATCAAAACACCATTTGGCCTTCTCTATGACAATATTAAATGCCTAAGAGGATGTCACTTCGAAATTACTCCTTCTAGAGCCTTCTTAGCTGAATTGGTGATCATTTGGGCCTAATCAAACTCCTATTTGTATTTGTAACACATTAATAATTTTAAAGCCCATTTCTTCCAGTGGTCTTGATTCTTGAAATAAGTTATTTTGGACTTCTTCTTTAAGCTTTTTAGCCCGAGCTCTAGTGATAGGTCCATTTGGTATTTTCAATTCCATTAAGTATTCTTCTTGGCCCAATTCGTCTTCAATGCCATCATTGCCCACATCATGTTGGGTCCTCAATACACGTCGTTCTCATCAATTCAAGTTAAAACCTTGAATGTTAAATTGTTTACTTAGGTTCTAACCACAAGTCATGTAACACTCAACCTCATTTGCTTGATACGTTGAACTCTTTTGGAACAAATCGATTGAAGTGAAGTTTCTAATACTTCATCAAGCGCATTATTAAGTATTAGTTTCGCGTCCATGAAGGTTGTTGGGTCCTCATACACGTCGTTCTCATCAATTCAAGTTAAAACCTTGAATGTTAAATTGTTACTTAGGTTCTAACCACAAGTCATGTAACACTCAACCTCATTTGCTTGATACGTTGAACTCTTTTGGAACAAATCGATTGAAGAGAAGTTTTTAATGCTTCATCAAGCGCATTATTAAGTATTAGTTTCGCGTCCATGAACGTTGTTAGGTCCTCAATACACGTCGTTCTCATCACTTCAAGTTAAATGCTTGAATGTGAAATGGATAACTTAGGTACTAACCACAAGTTCATTTGCTTGATACGTTCAACTCTTTTGGAATAAATCGATTAAAGTGAAGTTTCTTATACTTCATCAAGCGCTTTACTAAGTCTTAGTTTCGCGTCCATGAAGGTTGTTGGGTCCTCAATACACGTCGTTCTCATGACTTCAAGTTAAAACTTTGAATGTGAAATGGATAACTTAGGTTCCAACCACAAATAATGTAACACTCAACCTCATTTGCTTGATACGATCAACTCTTTTGGAACAAATCGATTGAAGTAAAGTTTCTAATACTTCATCAAGGGCATTACTAAGTCTTAGTTTCGCGGCCATGAAGGTTGTTGGGTCCTCAATACACGTCGTTCTCATCACTTCAAGTTAAAACCTTGAATGTGAAATGGATAACTTAGGTTCTAACCACAAGTAATGTGACACTCAACCTCATTTGCTTGATACGATCAACTCTTTTGGAACAAATTGATTGAAATGAAGTTTCTAATGCTTCATCAAGCGCATTACTAAGTCTTAGTTTCGCGTCCATGAAGATTGTTGGGTTCTCAATACACGTCGTTCTCATCACTTCTAGTTAAAACCTTGAATGTGAAATGGATAACTTAGGTTCTAACCACAAGTAATGTAACACTCAACCTCATTTGCTTGATACGATCAACTCTTTTGGAATAAATCAATTGAATTGAAGTTTCTTATGCTTCATCAAGCGCATTACTAAGTCTTAATTACGCGGCCATGAAGGTTGTTGGGTCCTCAATACACGTCGTTCTCATCACTTCAAGTTAAAACCTTGAATGTGAAATTGTTAACTTAGATTCTAACCACAAGTCATGTAACACTCAACCTCATTTGCTTGATACGTTCAACTCTTTTGGAACAAATCGATTGAAGAGAAGTTTCTAATGCTTCATCAAGCGCATTATTCAATCTTAGTTTCGCGTCCATGAAGGTTGTTAGGTCCTCAATACACGTCGTTCTCATCAATTCAAGTTAAAACCTTGAATGTGAAATGAATAACTTAGGTTCTACCCACAAGTCATGTAACACTCAACCTCATTTGTTTGATACGTTCAACTCTTTTAGAACAATTCGATTGAAATGAAGTTTCTAATGCTTTATCAAGCGTATTACTAAGTCTTAGTTTCGCGTCCATGAAGGTTGTTGGGTCCTCAATACACGTCGTTCTCATCATTTCAAGTTAAAACCTTGAATGTGAAATGGATAACTTAGGTTCTAACCACAAGTCATGTAACACTCAACCTCATTTGCTTGATACGTTCAACTCTTTTGGAACAAATCGATTGAAGTGAAGTTTCTAATGCTTCATCAAGCGCATTACTAAGTCTTAGTTTCGCGTCCAAGAAGGTTGTTGGGTCCTCAATACACGTCGTTCTCATCAATTCAACTTAAAACCTTGAATGTGAAATAAATAACTTAGGTTCTAACCACAAGTCATGTAACACTCAACCTCATTTGCTTGATAAGTTCAACTCTTTTGGAACAAATCGATTAAAGTGAAGATTCTAATGCTTCATCAAGCGCTTATTAAGTCTTAGTTTCGCGTCCATGAAGGTTGTTGGGTCCTCATACACGTCGTTCTCATCAATTCAAGTTAAAACCTTGAATGTGAAATGGATAACTAGGTTCTAACCACAAGTCATGTAACACTCAACCTCATTTGCTTGATACGTTCAACTCTTTTGGAACAAATCGATTAAAGTGAAGTTTCTAATGCTTCATCAAGCGCATTATTAAGTCTTAGTTTCGCGTCCATGAAGGTTGTTGGGTCCTCAATACACGTCGTTCTCATCAATTCAAGTTAAAACTTGAATGTGAAATGGAATAACTTAGGTTCTAACCACAAGTCATGTAACACTCAACCTCATTTGCTTGATACGTTCAACTCTTTTGGAACAATTCGATTGAAGTGAAGTTTCTAATGCTTATCAAGCGTATTACTAAGTCTTAGTTTCGCGTCCATGAAGGTTGTTGGGTCCTCAATACACGTCGTTCTCATCACTTTCAAGTTAAAACCTTGAATGTGAAATGGATAACTTAGGTTCTAACCACAAGTCATGTAACACTCAACCTCATTTGCTTGATACGTTCAACTCTTTTGGAACAAATCGATTGAAGTGAAGTTTCTAATGCTTCATCAAGCGCATTACTAAGTCTTAGTTTCGCGTCCAAGAAGGTTGTTGGGTCCTCAATACACGTCGTTCTCATCAATTCAACTTAAAACCTTGAATGTGAAATAAATAACTTAGGTTCTAACCACAAGTCATGTAACACTCAACCTCATTTGCTTGATAAGTTCAACTCTTTTGGAACAAATCGATTAAAGTGAAGATTCTAATGCTTCATCAAGCGCTTATTAAGTCTTAGTTTCGCGTCCATGAAGGTTGTTGGGTCCTCAATACACGTCGTTCTCATCAATTCAAGTTAAAACCTTGAATGTTAAATGGATAACTTAGGTTCTAACCACAAGTCATGTAACACTCAACCTCATTTGCTTGATACGTTTAACTCTTTTGGAACAAATCGATTAAAGTGAAGTTTCTAATGCTTCATCAAGCGCATTATTAAGTCTTAGTTTCGCGTCCATGAAGGTTGTTGGGTCCTCAATACACGTCGTTCTCATCACTTCAAGTTAAAACCTTGAATGTGAAATGATAACTTAGGTTCTAACCACAAGTCATGTAACACTCAACCTCATTTGCTTGATACGTTCAACTCTTTTGGAACAAATCGATTGAAGTGAAGTTTCTAATGCTTCATCAAGCGCATTACTAAGTCTTAGTTTCGCGTCCATCAAGGTTGTTCGGTCCTCAATACACGTCGTTCTCATCACTTCAAGTTAAAACCTTGAATGTGAAATGGATAACATTAGGTTCTACCACAAGTCATGTAACACTCAACCTCATTTGCTTGATACGTTCAACTCTTTTGGAACAAATCGATTGAAGTGAAGTTTCTAATGCTTCATCAAGCGCATTACTAAGTCTTAGTTTCGCGTCCATGAAGGTTGTTGGGTCCTCAATACACGTCGTTCTCATCATTCAAGTTAAAACCTTGAATGTGAAATGGATAACTTAGGTTCTAACCACAAGTCATGTAACACTCAACCTCATTTGCTTGATACGTTCAACTCTTTTGGAACAAATCGATTGAAGTGAAGTTTCTAATGCTTCATCAAGCGCATTACTAAGTCTTAGTTTCGCGTCCAAGAAGGTTGTTGGGTCCTCAATACACGTCGTTCTCATCAATTCAACTTAAAACCTTGAATGTGAAATAAATAACTTAGGTTCTAACCACAAGTCATGTAACACTCAACCTCATTTGCTTGATACGTTCAACTCTTTTGGAACAAATCGATTGAAGTGAAGTTTCTATATGCTTCATCAAGCGCATTATTAAGTCTTAGTTTCGCGTCCATGAAGGTTGTTGGGTCCTCAATACACGTCGTTCTCATCAATTCAAGTTAAAACCTTGAATGTAAATGATAACTTAGGTTCTAACCACAAGTCATGTAACACTCACCTCATTTGCTTGATACGTTCAACTCTTTTGGAACAAATCGATTAAAGTGAAGTTTCTAATGCTTCATCAAGCGCATTATTAAGTCTTAGTTTCGCGTCCATGAAGGTTGTTGGGTCCTCAATACACGTCGTTCTCATCAATTCAAGTTAAACCTTGAATGTGAAATGAATAACTTAGGTTCTAACCACAAGTCATGTAACACTCAACCTCATTTGCTTGATACGTTCAACTCTTTTGAACAAATCGATTGAAGTGAAGTTTCTAATGCTTTATCAAGCGCATTACTAAGTCTTAGTTTCGCGTCCATGAAGGTTGTTGGGTCCTCAATACACGTCGTTCTCATCACTTCAAGTTAAAACCTTGAATGTGAAATGGATAACTTAGGTTCTAACCACAAGTCATGTAACACTCAACCTCATTTGCTTGATACGTTCAACTCTTTTGGAACAAATCGATTGAAGTGAAGTTTCTAATGCTTCATCAAGCGCATTACTAAGTCTTAGTTTCGCGTCCATGAAGGTTGTTGGGTCCTCAATACACGTCGTTCTCATCAATTCAAGTTAAAACCTTGAATGTGAAATGGATAACTTAGGTTCTAACCACAAGTCATGTAACACTCAACCTCATTTGCTTGATACGTTCAACTCTTTTGGAACAAATCGATTGAAGTGAAGTTTCTAATGCTTCATCAAGCGCATTACTAAAGTCTTAGTTTCGCGTCCATGAAGGTTGTTGGGTCCTCAATACACGTCGTTCTCATCACTTCAAGTTAAAACCTTGAATGTGAAATGATAACTTAGGTTCTAACCACAAGTCATGTAACACTCAACCTCATTTGCTTGATACGTTCAACTCTTTTGGAACAAATCGATTGAAGTGAAGTTTCTATGCTTCATCAAGCGCATTACTTAAGTCTTAGTTTCGCGTCCATGAAGGTTGTTGGGTCCTCAATACACGTCGTTCTCATCAATTCAAGTTAAACCTTGAATGTGAAATGGATAACTTAGGTTCTACCACAAGTCATGTAACACTCAACCTCATTTGCTTTGATACGTTCAACTCTTTTAGAACAATCGATTGAAATGAAGTTTCTAATGCCTTCATCAAGCTATTACTAAGTCTTAGTTTCGCGTCCATGCAAGGTTGTTGGGTCCTCAATACACGTCGTTCTCATCACTTCAAGTTAAAACCATGAATGTGAAATGGATAACCTTAGGTTATAACCACAAGTCATGTAACACTCATACCTCATTTGTTGATACGTTCAACTCTTTTGGAACAAATCGATTGAAGTGAAGTTTCTTATGCTTCATCAAGCGCATTACTAAGTCTTAGTTTACGCGTCCAATGAAGGTTGTTGGGTCCTCAATACACGTCGTTCTCATCAATTCAACTTAAAACCTTGAATGTGAAATAAATAACTTAGGTTCTAACCACAAGTCATGTAACACTCAACCTCATTTGCTTGATACGTTCAACTCTTTCGGAACAAATCGATTGAAAGTGAAGATTCTAATGCTTCATCAAGCGCATTATTAAGTCTTAGTTTCGCGTCCATGAAGGTTGTTGGGTCCTCAATACACGTCGTTCTCATCACTTCAAGTTAAAACCTTGAATGTGAAATGGATAACTTAGGTTCTAACCACAAGTCATGTAACACTCAACCTCATTTGCTTGATACGTTCAACTCTTTTGGAACAAATCGATTGAAGTGAAGTTTCTAATGCTTCATCAAGCGCATTACTAAGTCTTAGTTTCGCGTCCATGAAGGTTGTTGGGTCCTCAATACACGTCGTTCTCATCAATTCAAGTTAAAACCTTGAATGTGAAATGAATAACTTAGGTTCTACCCACAAGTCATGTAACACTCAACCTCATTTGCTTGATACGTTCAACTCTTTTAGAACAAATTCGATTGAAGTGAAGTTTCTAATGCTTCATCAAGCGCATTACTAAGTCTTAGTTTCGCGTCCATGAAGGTTGTTGGGTCCTCAATACACGTCGTTCTCATCACTTCAAGTTAAAACCTTGAATGTGAAATGGATAACTTAGGTTCTAACCACAAGTCATGTAACACTCAACCTCTTTTCCTTTATACGTTCAACTCTTTTGGAACGAATCGATTGAAGTGAAGTTTCTAATGCTTCATCAAGCGCATTACTAAGTCTTAGTTTCGCGTCCATGAAGGTTGTGGGTCCTCAATACACGTCGTTCTCATCATTTCAAGTTAAAACCTTGAATGTGAAATGGATAACTTAGGTTCTAACCACAAGTCATGTAACACTCAACCTCATTTGCTTGATACGTTCAACTCTTTTGGAACAAATCGATTGAAGTGAAGTTTCTAATGCTTCATCAAGCGCATTACTAAATCATAGTTTCGCGTCCATGAAGGTTGTTGGGTCCACAATACACGTCGTTCTCGTCACTTCAAGTTAAAACCTTGAAAGTGAAATGGATAACTTAGGTTCTAACCACAAGTCTTGTAACACTCAACCTCATTTGCTTGATACGTATCGAATCTTTTGTAACAAATCGATTGAAATGAAGTTTCTTATGCTTATCAAGCGTATTACTAAGTCTTTAGTTACGCATCCATGAGGTTGTTGGATCCTCAATACACCTCGTTCTCATCACTTCAAGTGAAAACCTTGATGTGTAAATGGATAACTTAAGTTCCTAACCACAAGTCATGTAACCTAAACCTCATTTGCTTGATACGTCAACTCTTTTGGAACAAATCGATTGAAATGAAGTTTCTTATGCTTCATCAAGCGCATTAATAAGTCTTAGTATTACGCGTCCATGAAGGTTGTGTGGTCCTCAATACACGTCGTTCTCATCAATTCTAGTTAAAACCGTGAATGTGAAATGGATAACTTAGGTTCTAAGCCACAAGTCATGTAACACTCAACCTCATTTGCTTGATACGTTCAGACTCTTTTGGAACAAATCGATTGAAGTGAAGTTTCTAATGCTTCATCAAGCGCATTACTAAGTCTTAGTTATCGCGTCCAGAAGGTTCTCATCAATTCAAGTTAAAACTTGAATGTGAAATGGATAACTTAGGTTCTAACCACAAGTCATGTAACACTCAACCTCATTTGCTTGATACGTTCAACTCTTTGGAACAAATCGATTGAAGTGAAGTTTCTAATGCTTCATCAAGCGCATTATTAAGTCTTAGTTTCGCGTCCATGAAGGTTGTTGGGTCCTCAATACACGTCGTTCTCATCATTCAAGTTAAAACCTTGAATGTGAAATGGATAACTTAGGTTCTAACCACAAGTCATGTAACACTCAACCTCATTTGCTTGATACGTTCAACTCTTTTGGAACAAATCGATTGAAGTGAAGTTTCTAATGCTTCATCAAGCGCATTACTAAGTCTTAGTTTCGCGTCCATGAAGGTTGTTGGGTCCTCAATACACGTCGTTCTCATCACTTCAAGTTAAAACCTTGAATGTGAAATGGAATAACTTAGGTTCTAACCACAAGTCATGTAACACTCAACCTCATTTGCTTGATACGTTCAACTCTTTTGGAACAAATCGATTGAAGTGAAGTTTCTAATGCTTCATCAAGCGCATTACTAAGTCTTAGTTACGCGTCCATGAAGGTTGTTGGGTCCTCAATACACGTCGTTCTCATCACTTCAAGTTAAAACCTTGAAATGTGAAATGGATAACTTAGGTTCTAACCACAAGTCATGTAACACTCAACCTCATTTGTTGATACGTTCAACTCTTTTGGAACAATTCGATTGAAGTGAAGTTTCTAATGCTTCATCAAGCGTATTACTAGTCTTAGTTTCGCGTCCATTAAGGTTGTTGGGTCCTCAATACACGTCGTTCTCATCACTTCAAGTTAAAAACTTGAAAGTGAAATGGATAACTTAGGGTCTAACCACAAGTCATGTAACACTCAACCTCATTTGCCTGACACGTTCAACTCTTTTGGAACAAATCGATTGAAGTGAAGTTTCTAATGCTTCATCAAGCACATTACTAAGTCTTAGTTTCGCGTCCATGAAGGTTGTTGGGTCCTCAATACACGTCGTTCTCATCACTTCAAGTTAAAAGCCTTGACAGTGACATGGATAACTTAGGTTTTAACCACAAGTCATGTAACACTCAACCTCATTTGCTTGATACGTTCCACTCCTTTGGAACAAATCGATGGAAGTAAAGTTTCTAATGCTTCATCAAGCGCATTACTAAGTCTTAGTTTCGCGTCCAAGAAGGTTGTTGGGTCCTCAATACACGTCGTTCTCATCACTTCAAGTTAAAACCTTGAAAGTGAAATGGATAACTTAGGTTCTAACCACAAGTCATGTAACACTCAACCTCATTTGCTTGATACGTTCGACTCTTTTGTAACAAATCGATTGAAGTGAAGTTTCTTATGCTTCATCAAGCGTATTACTAAGTCTTTGTTACGCATCCATGAAGGTTGTTGGTCCTCAATACACCTCGTTCTCATCACTTCAAGTTAAAACCTTGAATGTGAAATGGATAACTTAGGTTCTAACCACAAGTCATGTAACACTAAACCTCATTTGCTTGATACGATCAACTCTTTTGGAACAAATCAATTAAAATGAAGTTTCTTATGCTTCATCAAGCGCATTAATAAGTCTTAATTACGCGTCCATGAAGGTTGTTGGCTCCTCAATACACGTCGTTCTCATCACTTCTATTTAAAACCGTGAATGTGAAATGGATAACTTAGGTTCTAACCACAAGTCATGTAACACTCAACCTCATTTGCTTGATACGTTCAACTCTTTTGGAACAAATCGATTGAAGTGAAGTTTCTAATGCTTCATCAAGCGCATTACTAAGTCTTAGTTTCGCGTTCAAGAAGGTTGTTGGGTTCTCAATACACGTCGTTCTCATCAATTCAACTTAAAACATTGAATGTGAAATAAAAAACTTAGGTTCTAACCACAAGTCATGTAACACTCAACCTCATTTGCTTGATACGTTCAACTCTTTTTGAACAAATCGATTGAAGTGAAGTTTCTAATGCTTCATCAAGCGCAATACTTAGTCTTAGTTTCGCGTCCATCAAGGTTGTTGGGTCCTCAATACACGTCGTTCTCATCACTTCAACTTAAAACCTTGAATGTGAAATGGATAACTTAGGTTGTAACCACAATTCATGTAACACTATACCTCATTTGCTTAATACGATCAAATCTTTTGGAACAAATCGATTGAAGTGAAGTTTCTTATGCTTCATCAAGCGCATTACTAAGTCTTAGTTACGCGTCCATGAAGGTTGTTGGGTCCTCAATACACGTCGTTCTCATCAATTCAAGTTAAAACTTTGAATGTAAAATAAATAACTTATGTTCTAACCACAAGTCATGTAACACTCAACCTCATTTGCTTGATACGTTCAATTCTTTTGGAACAAATCGATTGAAGTGAAGTTTCTAATGCTTCATCAAGCGCATTACTTAGTCTTAGTTTCGCGTCCATCAAGGTTGTTGGGTCCTCAATACACGTCGTTCTCATCACTTCAAGTTAAAACCTTGAATGTGAAATGGATAACTTAGGTTGTAACCACAATTCATGTAACACTATACCTCATTTGCTTAATACGATCAAATCTTTTGGAACAAATTGATTGACGTGAAGTTTCTTATGCTTCATCAAGCGCATTAATAAGTCTTAATTACGCGTCCATGAAGGTTGTTGGGTCCTCAATACACGTCGTTCTCATCACTTCTAGTTAAAACCGTGAATGTGAAATGGATAACTTAGGTTCTAACCAAAAGTCATGTAACACTCAACCTCATTTGCTTGATACGTTCGACTCTTTTGTAACAAATCGATTGAAGTGAAGTTTCTAATGCTTCATCAAGCGCATTACTAAGTCTTAGTATCGCGTCCAAGAAGGTTGTTGGGTCCTCAATACACGTCGTTCTCATCACTTCAAGTTAAAACCTTGAAAGTGAAATTGATAACTTAGGTTCTAACCACAAGTCATGTAACACTCAACCTCATTTGCTTGATACGTTCGACTCTTTTGTAACAAATCGATTGAAGTGAAGTTTCTAATGCTTCATCAAGCGTATTACTAAGTCTTAGTTTCGCGTCCAAGAAGGTTGTTGGGTCCCCAATACACGTCGTTCTCATCACTTCAAGTTAAAACTTTGAATGTGAAATGGATAACTTAGGTTCTAACCACAAGTCATGTAACACTCAACCTCATTTGCCTGATACGTTCGACTCTTTTGTAAAAAATCGATTGAAGTGAAGTTTCTAATGCTTCATCAAGCGCATTACTAAGTCTTAGTTTCGCGTCCATGAAGGTTGTTTGGTCCTCAATATACGTCGTTCTCATCACTTCAAGTTAAAACCTTGAAAGTGAAATAGATAACTTAGGTTCTAACTACAAGTTATGTAACACTCAACCTCATTTGCTTGATACGTTCAACTCTTTTGGAACAAATCGATTGAAGTGAAGTTTCTAATGCTTCATGAAGCGCATTACTAATTCTTAGTTTCGCGTACATGAAGGTTGTTGGGTCCTCAATACACGTTGATCTCATCACTTCAAGTTAAAAGCTTGAAAGTGAAATGGATAACCTAGGTTTTAACCACAAGTCATGTAACACTCAACCTCATTTGCTTGATACGTTCAACTCTTTTGGAGCAAATCGATTGAAGTGAAGTTTCTAATGCTTCATCAAGCGCATTACTAAGTCTTAGTATCGCGTCCAAGAAGGTTGTTGGGTCCTCAATACACGTTGTTCTCATCACTTCAAGTTAAAACCTTGAATGTGAAATGGATAACTAGGTTCTAACCACAAGTCATGTAACACTCAACCTCATTTGCTTGATACGTTCAACTCTTTGGAACAATCGATTGAAGTGAAGTTTCTAATGCTTCATCAAGCGCATTACTAAGTCTTAGTATTCGCGTCCAATGAAGGTTGTTGGGTCCTCAATACACGCCGGTCTCATCACTTCAAGTTAAAACCTTGAAAGTGAAATGGATAACTTAGGTTCTAACCACAAGTCATGTAACACTCAACCTCATTTGCTTGATACGTTCAACTCTTTTGGCATAAATCGATTAGAGTGAAGTTTCTAATGCTTCATCAAGCGCATTACTAAGTCTTAGTTTCGCGTCCAAGAAGGTTGTTGGGTCCTAAATACACGTCGTTCTCATCACTTCAAGTTAAAACCTTGACTGTGAAATGGATAAGTTAGGTTCTAACCATAAGTCGTGTAACACTCAACCTCATTTGCTTGATACGTTTAACTCTTTTGTAATAAATCGATTGAAGTGAAGTTTCTAATGCTTCATCAAGCGCTTTACTAAGTGTTAGTTTCGCGTCCAAGAAGGTTGTTTGGTCCTCAATACACGTCGTTCTCATAACTTCAAGTTAAAACCTTGAATGTCAAATGGATAACTTAGGTTCTAACCACAAGTCATGTAACACTCAACCTCATTTGCTTGATACGTTCCACTCTTTTTGAACAAATCGATTGAAGTGAATTTTCTAATGCTTCATCAAGCGCATTACTAAGTCTTAGTTTCGCGTCCATGAAAGTTGTTGGGTCCTCAATACACGTCGTTCTTATCACTTCAAGTTAAAACCTTGAATGTGAAATGGATAACTTAGGTTCTAACAACAAGTCATGTAGCACTCAACCTCATTTGCTTGATACGTTCAACTCTTTTGGCATAAATCGATTGAAGTGAAGTTTCTAATGCTTCATCAAGCGCATTACTAAGTCTTAGTTTCGCGTCCAAGAAGGTTGTTGGGTCCTCAATACACGTCGTTCTTATCACGTCAAGTTAAAACCTTGAATGTTAAATGTAACGACCCCGACGGGATCGCCACGTAAACATGACATTCATAATCATTTACTTCTTAATTTCTACACCTGTTCATCATTAGTATTCCTCTCTTCTTTTTTTTTTTAAAAAAAAAAACTCAGAACATGAACTTGACTCCTTCATATTTCTAATAATTCATTCATCGACAGAATCAGTCGATTAAACTCGATCGGCAGTTCCAAAGCATAATCGGATAGGGAAGAAATGCCCTTAAATCACCTAACTTGATTCTACTAGGGTTTGCATGGATTTGCATGCATCGGCTGGCAGGGTGTGCCCCATCCGATTTATCACGTGTACTCTACGAGACTCACTTATCATCGCCTAATTGAAGATATCTTCCGGTAGGCACGTGGGTTTCATATGTTCAATTAAAACATCGCCCAGTAGTGGACATCCACCGGTGAACACGAGTCAAACACGTGACTCATTAAAATCTCACTAGATAAGAAACATCATCCTGTGAGCACGTGCATCGCGCATGACTTATTAAATCTCATTCGGCAACTAAACGACAAACATCGTCTACATCATCCGGTGAATAACTACACTTCCTCCACCGGTCACTAGACGACAAACCATACTTTCATCATCCGGCAACTAACACACTTCAACTCTCACATCATCCGGTCATTAAACGACAAGAAAACACTCACATCATCCAGTGAAGAAAATACACTTCATCCACCGGGCGCTAGACGACAAAATAACACTCACATCGCCCGGTATTGTAAATACCCGCATCATCCGGTGACTATGCGACAAACGACTTAACCCTTATCATCCGACGAGCAAAACACTCGACATCACCGGATGACTAAAACACTCGACAACATCCGATAGACTTAATCTTCACAGACTTCAAATTTCAATTACTTAACATTCATACGTATAGAAAATTAGAGATTCGTTCAGAATAAACGTAGCGGAAGACTTAAGCAAAACAGACCGTTCGATAATCCCTGAAAATTAATTCCAGACTCAGAAGTTGACTCAGACAATACTAACACTATCCTACATAATTCCAGTTCTTGTATTCTTACTGACATAAGGAAGCAATAACCAGGGGTCGTAATCGCCTCTCCAGTCCTGCACTGTCACATTGAGCATCCTCCAGCAACCAGCTTTAAATATCCTCTTTGAAATTAGTATCTTCACCTGTAGTCTCTTCGCCTACAACATAAGATTTAACTATAAGCCTAATGCTTAGTAAGGAATGCATGGTGACAGACATACATGAATGAACAAATTAAAGAAACATAAGTTCGTAAATCTTTCTTCATTCATGCTCATTTTCATCATTTACATAGCATGTATTAAGGGAGGGAACGAGGGAGAAAGACAGGGCACATGATCATTGCCAACCGGGCAATCATAGTAACGACTAGCTCGGCCTCCACCAGTGGGAGAATTCGCGAGCCATACTTATCATCATCTCGGCCTCCACCAGTGGAAGGATTCGCGAGCCATACTTATCATTATCTCGGCCTCCACCAGTGGGAGAATTCACGAGCCATACTTATCATTATCTCGGCCTCCACCAGTGGGAGAATTCACGAGCCATACTTATCATTATCTCGGCCTCCACCAGTGGGAGAATTCACGAGCCATGCTTATCATCAACTCGGCCTCCACCAGTGGGAGAATTCGCGAGCCATACATAAGCCTTGTGAACATGTCATAGTCATTTCCCCCGTTCCGCGCTTAATCATGCTTACATTTGTTTTTCTTTTCATATTCTTAACTTAATCATAAACGAGCACATAATGCATGGACACGAATTTTCACAGAGGAATATCATACTGTATGAACGAGTAGAACATCATGTAACTTAACATCTTCCCGCTCAAATACTCATATCATGGCAAACTACCAGTCAAAATCATCAGTTAAACATTTCAACAATTTTTCTCCTAGTATCCTTATGGTGTAGGGCCCTAATGGCCAGAAATCCTAATACATCCACTTACCTGGTCTCCTTAGCAATCTGAACCTTTTCTCTTCAACTTCTTCACCTAAAACATGTGCATTACAGTAGTTAAATCAAAATCCTAAAACTCTACTCATAAATCATCCTAGGATCTATTAGTTAAAGTCATTCCCGAGTTTTCTTAGTCTAATACTCAGTGTAGTCTGAAATTCCAAAAACAAGACCGACAGATTCGACTATTGATTAATCTAAAATGTCCAGAATCGATTCGGGAAATAACACTACAACTCTCAGATTTTAGATATCCTTATTATTAGTCGGCCATTGGAAAAGTCCAAAACTACAATGCCAAGCAGAAGGCAGGGCTAATCAACTAACAGATAACTACATTTACAAACTCATACCTCGGGCGTAGAGTATCCAGGAAATGGCGGGGAAAACCGGTCGTCGAAGGGAGATTGCTGGCAGGCGGGGTGCGAGCTCTGGGAAAGAGAAATCGCCGAGAGTAGAAGATGTCGGCTACAGTGGCTTGAGTGAAATTTAAAACTTTTCCTTTTTCTTTATATACTGATCTCGACTTCCAATATTACAATATTGCCACTCAACCTAGTTTAAAACCCACATGTAATTAATTAAACTTGTCAATAAATTCTAAACCGCGAAGATTAAATATTCATGACCGTTAATACAGTTAGGAAAATTACCTAGTCGTATCTCGAGTGTTACCTTAAATAGATAACTTAGGTTCTAACCACAAGTCATGTAACACTCAACCTCATTTGCTTGATACGTTCAACTCTTTGGGAACAAATCGATTTAAGTGAAGTTTCTAATGCTTCATCAAGCGCATTACTAAGTCATAGTTTCGCGTCCAAGAAGGTTGTTGGGTCCTCAATACACGTTGTTCTCATCACTTCAAGTTAAAACCTTGAATGTCAAATGGATAACTTAGGTTCTAACCACAAGTCATGTACCTCAACCTCATTTGCTTGATACGTTCACTCTTTGAAACAATTGATTGAAGTGAAGTTTCTAACGCTTCATCAGCGCATTACTAAGTCCTTAGTTTCGCGGCCATGAAGGGTTGTTGGGGTCCTCAATACACGTCGTTCTCATCACTTCAAGTTAAAACCTTGAATGTGAAATGGATAACTTAGGTTCTAACCACAAGTCATGTAACACCTCAACCTCATTTGCTTGATACGTTCAACTCTTTTGGAACAAATCGATTGAAGTGAAGTTCTAATGCTTCATCAAGCCATTACTAAGTCTTAGTTTCCGCGTCCATGAAGGTGTTGGGGTCCTCAATACATGTCGTTCTCATCACTTCAAGTTAAAACCTTGAATGTGAAATGGATAACTAAGGTTCTAACCACAAGTCATGTAACACTCAACCTCATTTGCTTGATACGTTCAACTCTTTTGGAACAAATCGATTGAAGTGAAGTTTATAATGCTTCATCAAGCGCATTACTAAGTCTTAGTTTCGCGTCTAAGAAGGTTGTTGGGTTCTCAATACACGTCGTTCTCTTCACTTCAAGTTAAAACCTTGAATGTGAAATGGATAACTTAGGTTCTAACCACAAGTCATGTAACACTCAACCTCATTTGCTTGATACTTTCCACTCTTTTGGAACAAATCGATTGAAGTGAAGTTTCTAATGCTTCATCAAGCGCATTACTAAGTCTTAGTTTCGCGTCCATAAAGGTTGTTGGGTCCTCAATACACGTCGTTCTCATAACTTCAAGTTAAAACCTTGAATGTCAAATGGATAACTTAGGTTCTAACCACAAGTCATGTAATACTCAACCTCATTTGCTTGATACGTTCAACTCTTTTGGAACAAATCGATTGAAGTGAAGTTTCTAATGCTTAATCAAGCGCAATACTAAGTCTTAGTTTCGCGTCCATGAAGGTTGTTGGGTCCTCAATACACGTCGTTCTCATCACTTCAAGTTAAAACCTTGAATGTGAAATGGATAACTTAGGTTCTAACCACAAGTCATGTAACACTCAACCTCATTTGCTTGATACGTTCAACACTTTTGGCATAAATCGATTGAAGTGAAGTTTCTAATGCTTCATCAAGCGCATTACTAAGTCTTAGTTTCGCGTCCAAGAAGGTTGTTGGGTCCTAAATACACGTCGTTCTCATCACTTCAAGTTACAACCTTGAATGTGAAATGGATAACTTAGGTTCTAACCACAAGTAGTGTAATACTCAACCTCATTTGCTTGATACGTTCAATTCTTTTGGAACAAATCAATTGAAGTGAAGTTTCTAATGCTTCATCAAGCGCATTACTAAGTGTTAGTTTCGCGTCCAAGAAGGTTGTTGGGTCCTCAATACACGTCGTTCTCATAACTTCAAGTTAAAACCTTGAATGTCAAATGGATAACTTAGGTTCTAACCACAAGTCATGTAACACTCAACCTCATTTGCTTGGTACGTTCTACTCTTTTGGAACAAATCGATTAAAGTGAATTTTCTAATGCTTCATCAAGCGTATTACTAAGTCTTAGTTTCGCGTCAATGAAAGTTGTTGGATCCTCAATAAACGTCGTTCTCATCACTTCAAGTTAAAACCTTGAATGTGAAATGGTTAACTTAGGTTCCAACCACAAGTCATGTAACACTCAACCTCATTTGCTTGATACGTTCAACTATTTTGGCATAAATCGTTTGAAGTGAAGTTTCTAATGCTTCATCAAGCGCATTACTAAGTGTTAGTTTCGCGTCCAAAAAGGTTGTTGGGTCCTCAATACACATCGTTCTCATCACTTCAAGTTAAAACCTTGAATGTTAAATAGATAACTTAGGTTCTAACCACAAGTCATGTAACACTCAACCTCATTTGCTTGATACTTTCCACTCTTTTGGAACAAATCGATTGAAGTGAAGTTTCTAATGCTTCATCAAGCGCATTACTAAGTCTTAGTTTCGCGTCCATGAAGGTTGTTGGGTCCTCAATACACGTCGTTCTCATAACTTCAAGTTAAAACCTTGAATGTCAAATGGATAACTTAGGTTCTAACCACAAGTCATGTAATACTCAACCTCATTTGCTTGATACGTTCAACTCTTTTGGAACAAATCGATTGAAGTGAAGTTTCTAATACTTAATCAAGCGCATTACTAAGTCTTAGTTTCGCGTCCATGAAGGTTGTTGAGTCCTCAATACACGTCGTTCTCATTACTTCAAGTTAAAACCTTGAATGTGAAATGGATAACTTAGGTTCTAACCACAAGTCATGTAACACTCAACCTCATTTGCTTGGTACGTTCTACTCTTTTGGAACAAATCGATTAAAGTGAATTTTCTAATGCTTCATCAAGCGTATTACTAAGTCTTAGTTTCGCGTCAATGAAAGTTGTTGGATCCTCAATAAACGTCGTTCTCATCACTTCAAGTTAAAACCTTGAATGTGAAATGGTTAACTTAGGTTCTAACCACAAGTCATGTAACACTCAACCTCATTTGCTTGATACGTTCAACTATTTTGGCATAAATCGTTTGAAGTGAAGTTTCTAATGCTTCATCAAGCGCATTACTAAGTGTTAGTTTCGCGTCCAAAAAGGTTGTTGGGTCCTCAATACACATCGTTCTCATCACTTCAAGTTAAAACCTTGAATGTTAAATAGATAACTTAGGTTCTAACCACAAGTCATGTAACACTCAACCTCATTTGCTTGATACTTTCCACTCTTTTGGAACAAATCGATTGAAGTGAAGTTTCTAATGCTTCATCAAGCGCATTACTAAGTCTTAGTTTCGCGTCCATGAAGGTTGTTGGGTCCTCAATACACGTCGTTCTCATAACTTCAAGTTAAAACCTTGAATGTCAAATGGATAACTTAGGTTCTAACCACAAGTCATGTAATACTCAACCTCATTTGCTTGATACGTTCAACTCTTTTGGAACAAATCGATTGAAGTGAAGTTTCTAATACTTAATCAAGCGCATTACTAAGTCTTAGTTTCGCGTCCATGAAGGTTGTTGAGTCCTCAATACACGTCGTTCTCATTACTTCAAGTTAAAACCTTGAATGTGAAATGGATAACTTAGGTTCTAACCACAAGTCATGTAACACTCAACCTCATTTGCTTGATACGTTCAATTCTTTTGGCATAAATCGATTGAAGTGAAGTTTCTAATGCTTCATCAAGCGCATTACTAAGTCTTAGTTTCGCGTCCAAGAAGGTTGTTGGGTCCTAAATACACGTCGTTCTCATCACTTCAAGTTAAAACCTTGAATGTGAAATAGATAACTTAGGTTCTAACCACAAGTCGTGTAACACTCAACCTCATTTGCTTGATACGTTCAATTCTTTTGGAACAAATCGATTGAAGTGAAGTTTCTAGTGCTTCATCAAGCGCATTACTAAGTGTTAGTTTCGCGTCCAAGAAGGTTGTTGGGTCCTCAATACACGTCGTTCTCGTAACTTCAAGTTAAAACCTTGAATGTCAAATGGATAACTTAGGTTCTAACCACAAGTCATGTAACACTCAACCTCATTTGCTTGGTACGTTCTACTCTTTTGGAACAAATCGATTAAAGTGAATTTTCTAATGCTTCATCAAGCGCATTACTAAGTCTTAGTTTCGCGTCCATGAAAGTTGTTGGATCCTCAATAAACGTCGTTCTCATCACTTCAAGTTAAAACCTTGAATGTGAAATGGATAACTTAGGTTCTAACCACAAGTCATGTAACACTCAACCTCATTTGCTTGATACGTTCCACTCTTTTGAAACAAATCGATTGAAGTGAAGTTTCTAATGCTTCATCAAGCGCATTACTAAGTCTTAGTTTCGCGTCCATGAAGGTTGTTGGGTCCTCAATACACGTCGTTCTCATCACTTCAAGTTAAAATCTTGAATGTGAAATGGATAACTAAGGTTCTAACCACAACTCATGTAACACTCAACCTCATTTGCTTGATACGTTCAACTATTTTGGCACAAATCGATTGAAGTGAAGTTTCTAATGCTTCATCAAGCGCATTACTAAGTGTTAGTTTCGCGTCCAAAAAGGTTGTTGGGTCCTCAATACACATCGTTCTCATCACTTCAAGTTAAAACCTTGAATGTTAAATAGATAACTTAGGTTCTAACCACAAGTCATTTAAACCTCAACCTCATTTGCTTGATACGTTCAACTCTTTTGGAACAAATCGATTGAAGTGAAGTTTCTAATGCTTCATCAAGCGCATTACTAAGTCTTAGTTTTGCGTCCAAGAAGGTATTTGGGTTCTCAATACACGTCGTTCTCTTCACTTCAACTTAATTCCTTGAATGTGAAATGGATAACTTAGGTTCTAACCACAAGTCATGTAACACTCAACCTTATTTGCTTGATACGTTCGACTGTTTTGGAACAAATCGATTGAAGTGAAGTTTCTAATGCTTCATCAAGCGCATTACTAAGTCTTAGTTTGCCGTCCATGAAGGTTGTTGGGTCCTCAATACACGTCGTTCTCATCACTTTAAGTTAAAACCTTGAAAGTGAAATGGATAACTTAGGTTCTAACCACAAGTCATGAAACACTCAACCTCATTTGCTTGATACGTTCAACTCTTTTTTAGCAAATCGATTGAAGTGAAATTTCTAATGCTTCATCAAGCGCATTACTAACTCTTAGTTTCGCGTCCAAGAAGGTTGTTGGGTCCTCCATATACGTCGTTTTCAAAACTTCAAGTTAAAACCTTGAATGTGAAATGGATAACTTAGGTTCTAACCACAAGTCATGTAACACACAACCTCATTTGCTTGATACGTTCGACTCTTTTGGAACAAATCGATTGAAGTAAAGTTTCTAATGCTTCATCAAGCGCATTACTAAGTCTTAGTTTTGCGTCCAAGAAGGTATTTGGGTTCTCAATACACGTCGTTCTCTTCACTTCAAGTTAATTCCTTGAATGTGAAATGGATAACTTAGGTTCTAACCACAAGTCATGTAACACTCAACCTTATTTGCTTGATACGTTCAACTGTTTTGGAACAAATCGATTGAAGTGAAGTTTCTAATGCTTCATCAAGCGCATTACTAAGTCTTAGTTTGCCGTCCATGAATGTTGTTGGGTCCTCAATACACGTCGTTCTCATCACTTTAAGTTAAAACCTTGAAAGTGAAATGGATAACTTAGGTTCTAACCACAAGTCATGAAACACTCAACCTCATTTGCTTGATACGTTCAACTCTTTTTTAACAAATCGATTGAAGTGAAATTTCTAATGCTTCATCAAGCGCATTACTAAGTCTTAGTTTCGCGTCCAAGAAGGTTGTTGGGTCCTCAATACACGTCGTTCTCATCACTTCAAGTTAAAACCTTGAATGACAAATGGATAACTTAGGTTCTAACCAAAGGTCATGTAACACTTAACCTCATTTGCTTGATACGTTCAACTCTTTTGGAACAAATCGATTGAAGTGAAGTTTCTAATGCTTCATCAAGCGCATTACCTAGTCTTAGTTTCGCGTCCATGAAGGTTGTTGGGTCCTCAATACACGTCGTTCTCATCACTTCAAGTTAAAACCTTGAAAGTGAAATGGATAACTTAGGTTCTAACCACAAGTCATGAAACACTCAACCTGATTTGCTTGATACGTTCAACTCTTTTGTAACAAATCGATTGAAGTGAAGTTTCTAATGCTTCATCAAGCGCATTACTAAGTCTTAGTTTCGCGTCCAAGAAGGTTGTTGGGTCCTCAATACACGTCGGTCTCATCACTTCAAGTTAAAACCTTGAATGTGAAATGGATAACTTAGGTTCTAACCACAAGGCTTGTAACACTCAACCTCATTTGCTTGATAGGTTAAACTCTTTTTGAACAAATCGATTGAAGTTAAGTTTCTAATTCTTCATCAAGCGCATTACTAAGTTTTAGTTTCGCGTCCAAGAAGGTTGTTCGGTTCTCAATACACGTCGTTCTCATCACTTCAATTTAAAACCTTGAATGACAAATGGATAACTTAGGTTCTAACCAAAAGTCATGTAACACTCAACCTCATTTTCTTGATACGTTCAACTCTTTTGGAACAAATCGATTGAAGTGAAGTTTCTAATGCTTCATCAAGCGCATTACCTAGTCTTAGTTTCGCGTCCATGAAGGTTTTTGGGTCCTCAATACACGTCGTTCTCATCACTTCAAGTTAAAACCTTGAAAGTGAAATGGATAACTTAGGTTCTAACCACAAGTCATGAAACACTCAACCTGATTTGCTTGATACGTTCAACTCTTTTGTAACAAATCGATTGAAGTGAAGTTTCTAATGCTTCATCAAGCGCATTACTAAGTCTTAGTTTCGCGTCCAAGAAGGTTGTTGGGTCCTCAATACACGTCGGTCTCATCACTTCAAGTTAAAACCTTGAATGTGAAATGGATAACTTAGGTTCTAACCACAAGGCTTGTAACACTCAACCTCATTTGCTTGATAGGTTAAACTCTTTTTGAACAAATCGATTGAAGTTAAGTTTCTAATTCTTCATCAAGCGCATTACTAAGTTTTAGTTTCGCGTCCAAGAAGGTTGTTCGGTTCTCAATACACGTCGTTCTCATCACTTCAATTTAAAACCTTGAATGACAAATGGATAACTTAGGTTCTAACCAAAAGTCATGTAACACTCAACCTCATTTTCTTGATACGTTCAACTCTTTTGGAACAAATCGATTGAAGTGAAGTTTCTAATGCTTCATCAAGCGCATTACTAAGTTTTAGTTTCGCGTCCAAGAAGGTTGTTGGGTTCTCAATACACGTCGTTCTCATCACTTCAATTTAAAACCTTGAATGACAAATGGATAACTTAGGTTCTAACCAAAAGTCATGTAACACTCAGCCTCATTTTCTTGATACGTTCAACTCTTTTGGAACAAATCGATTGAAGTGAAGTTTCTAATGCTTCATCAAGCGCATTACCTAGTCTTAGTTTCGCGTCCATGAAGGTTTTTGGGTCCTCAATACACGTCGTTCTCATCACTTCAAGTTAAAACCTTGAAAGTGAAATGGATAACTTAGGTTCTAACCACAAGCCATGAAACACTCAACCTCATTTGCTTGTTACGTTCAACTCTTTCGTAACAAATCGATTGAAGTGAAGTTTCTAATGCTTCATCAAGCGCATTACTAAGTCTTAGTTTCGCGTCCAAGAAGGTTGTTGGGTTCTCAATACACGTCGTTCTCATCACTTCAAGTTAAAACCTTGAATGACAAATGGATAACTTAGGTTCTAACCAAAAGTCATGTAACACTCAACCTCATTTGCTTGATACGTTCAACTCTTTTCGAACAAATAGATTGAAGTGAAGTTTCTAATGCTTCATCAAGCGCGTTACTAAGTCTTAGTTTCGCGTCCAAGAAGGTTGTTGGGTCCTCAATACACGTCGTTTTCATAACTTCAAGTTAAAACCTTGAATGTGAAATGGATAACTTAAGGTCTAACCACAAGTCATGTAACACTCAACCTCATTTGCCTGATACGTTCAACTCTTTTGGAACAAATCGATTGAAGTGAAGTTTCTAATGCTTCATCAAGCGCATTACTAAGTCTTAGTTTCGCGTCCATGAAGGTTGTTGGGTCCTCAATACACGTCGTTCTCATCACTTCAAGTTAAAACCTTGAAAGTGAAATGGATAACTTAGGTTCTAACCACAAGTCATGAAACACTCAACCTCATTTGCTTGATACGTTCAACACTTTTGTAACAAATCGATTGAAGTGAAGTTTCTAATGCTTCATCAAGCGCGTTACTAAGTCTTAGTTTCGCGTCCAAGAAGGTTGTTTGGTCCTCAATATACGTCGTTTTCATAACTTCAAGTTAAAACCTTGAAAGTGAAATGGATAACTTAGGTTCTAACCACAAGTCATGAAACACTCAACCTCATTTGCTTGATACGTTCAACTCTTTTGTAACAAATCGATTGAAGTGAAGTTTCTAATGCTTCATCAAGCGCATTACTAAGTCTTAGTTTCGCGTCCAAGAAGGTTGTTGGGTTCTCAATACACGTCGTTCTCATCACTTCAAGTTAAAACCTTGAATGACAAATGGATAACTTAGGTTCTAACCAAAGGTCATGTAACACTCAACCTCATTTGCTTGATACGTTCAACTCTTTTCGAACAAATCGATTGAAGTGAAGTTTCTAATGCTTCATAAAGCGCATTACCTAGTCTTAGTTTCGCGTCCATGAAGGTTGTTGGGTCCTCAATACACGTCGTTCTCATCACTTCAAGTTAAAACCTTGAAAGTGAAATGGATAACTTAGGTTCTAACCACAAGTCATGAACACTCAACCTCATTTGCTTGATACGTTCACTCTTTTGTAACAAATCGGATTGAGTGAAGTTTCTAATGCTTCATCAAGCGCATTACTAAGTCTTAGTTTCGCGTCCAAGAAGGTTGTTGGGTCCTCAATACACGTCGTTTTCATCACTTCAAGTTAAAACCTTGAATGTGAAATGGATAACTTAGGTTCTAACCACAAGTCTTGTAACACTTAACCTCATTTGCTTGATACGTTCAACTCTTTTGGAACAAATCGATTGAAGTGAAGTTTCTAATGCTTCATCAAGCGCATTACCTAGTCTTAGTTTCGCGTCCATGAAGGTTTTTGGGTCCTCAATACACGTCGTTCTCATCACTTCAATTTAAAACCTTGAATGACAAATGGATAACTTAGGTTCTAACCAAAAGTCATGTAACACTCAACCTCGTTTTCTTGATACGTTCAACTCTTTTGGAACAAATCGATTGAAGTGAAGTTTCTAATGCTTCATCAAGCGCATTACCTAGTCTTAGTTTCGCGTCCATGAAGGTTTTTGGGTCCTCAATACACGTCGTTCTCATCACTTCAAGTTAAAACCTTGAAAGTGAAATGGATAACTTAGGTTCTAACCACAAGTCATGAAACACTCAACCTCATTTACTTGATACGTTCAACTCTTTTGTAACAAATCGATTGAAGTGAAGTTTCTAATGCTTCATCAAGCGCATTACTAAGTCTTAGTTTCGCGTCCAAGAAGGTTGTTGGGTCCTCAATACACTTCGTTCTCATCACTTCAAGTTAAAACCTTGAATGACAAATGGATAACTTAGGTTCTAACCAAAGGTCATGTAACACTTAACCTCATTTGCTTGATACGTTCAACTCTTTTGGAACAAATCGATTGAAGTTAAGTTTCTAATTCTTCATCAAGCGCATTACTAAGTTTTAGTTTCGCGTCCAAGAAGGTTGTTGGGTTCTCAATACACGTCGTTCTCATCACTTCAATTTAAAACCTTGAATGACAAATGGATAACTTAGGTTCTAACCAAAAGTCATGTAACACTCAACCTCATTTCTTGATACGTTCAACTCTTTTGGAACAAATCGATTGAAGTGAAGTTTCTAATGCTTCATCAAGCGCATACCTAGTCTTAGTTTCGCGTCCATGAAGGTTTTTTGGGTCCTCAATACACGTCGTTCTCATCACTTCAAGTTAAAACCTTGAAAGTGAAATGGATAACTTAGGTTCTAACCACAAGTCATGAAACACTCAACCTCATTTGCTTGATACGTTCAACTCTTTTGTAACAAATCGATTGAAGTGAAGTTTCTAATGCTTCATCAAGCGCATTACTAAGTCTTAGTTTCGCGTCCAAGAAGGTTGTTGGGTCCTCAATACACGTCGTTCTCATCACTTCAAGTTAAAACCTTGAATGTGAAATGGATAACTTAGGTTCTAACCACAAGTCCTGTAACACTCAACCTCATTTGCTTGATAGGTTAAACTCTTTTTGAACAAATCGATTGAAGTTAAGTTTCTAATTCTTCATCAAGCGCATTACTAAGTTTTAGTTTCGCGTCCAAGAAGGTTGTTGGGTTCTCAATACACGTCGTTCTCATCACTTCAATTTAAAACCTTGAATGACAAATGGATAACTTAGGTTCTAACCAAAAGTCATGTAACACTCAACCTCATTTTCTTGATACGTTCAACTCTTTTGGAACAAATCGATTGAAGTGAAGTTTCTAATGCTTCATCAAGCGCATTACCTAGTCTTAGTTTCGCGTCCATGAAGGTTTTTGGGTCCTCAATACACGTCGTTCTCATCACTTCAAGTTAAAACCTTGAAAGTGAAATGGATAACTTAGGTTCTAACCACAAGTCATGAAACACTCAACCTCATTTGCTTGATACGTTCAAAACTTTTGTAACAAATCGATTGAAGTGAAGTTTCTAATGCTTCATCAAGCGCGTTACTAAGTCTTAGTTTCGCGTCCAAGAAGGTTGTTGGGTCCTCAATATACGTCGTTTTCATAACTTCAAGTTAAAACCTTGAATGTGAAATGGATAACTTAGGTTCTAACCACAAGTCATGTAACACTCAACCTCATTTGCTTGATACGTTCGACTCTGTTGGAACAAATCGATTGAAGTGAAGTTTCTAATGCTTAATCAAGCGCATTACTAAGTCTTAGTTTCGCGTCCAAGAAGGTTGTTGGGTCCTCAATACACGTCGTTCTCATCACTTCAAGTTAAAACCTTGAAAGTGAAATGGATAACTTAGGTTCTAACCACAAGTCATGAAACATTCAACCTCATTTGCTTGATACGTTCAAAACTTTTGTAACAAATCGATTGAAGTGAAGTTTCTAATGCTTCATCAAGCGCGTTACTAAGTCTTAGTTTCGCGTCCAAGAAGGTTGTTGGGTCCTCAATATACGTCGTTTTCATAACTTCAAGTTAAAACCTTGAATGTGAAATGGATAACTTAGGTTCTAACCACAAGTCATGTAACACTCAACCTCATTTGCTTGATACGTTCGACTCTGTTGGAACAAATCGATTGAAGTGAAGTTTCTAATGCTTAATCAAGCGCATTACTAAGTCTTAGTTTCGCGTCCAAGAAGGTTGTTGGGTCCTCAATACACGTCGTTTTCATAACTTCAAGTTAAAACCTTGAATGTGAAATGGATAACTTAAGGTCTAACCACAAGTCATGTAACACTCAACCTCATTTGCCTGATACGTTCAACTCTTTTGGAACAAATCGATTGAAGTGAAGTTTCTAATGCTTCATCAAGCGCATACTAAGTCTTAGTTTCGCGTCCAAGAAGGTGTTGGGTCCTCAATACACGTCGTTCTCATCACTTCAAGTTAAAACCTTGAAAGTGAAATGGATAACTTAGGTTCTAACCACAAGTCATGAAACACTCAACCTCATTTGCTTGATACGTTCAAAACTTTTGTAACAAATCGATTGAAGTGAAGTTTCTAATGCTTCATCAAGCGCGTTACTAAGTCTTAGTTTCGCGTCCAAGAAGGTTGTTGGGTTCTCAATACACGTCGTTCTCATCACTTCAAGTTAAAACCTTGAATGACAAATGGATAACTTAGGTTCTAACCAAAGGTCATGTAACACTCAACCTCATTTGCTTGATACGTTCAACTCTTTTCGAACAAATCGATTGAAGTGAAGTTTCTAATGCTTCATAAAGCGCATTACCTAGTCTTAGTTTCGCGTCCATGAAGGTTGTTGGGTCCTCAATACACGTCGTTCTCATCACTTCAAGTTAAAACCTTGAAAGTGAAATGGATAACTTAGGTTCTAACCACAAGTCATGAAACACTCAACCTCATTTGCTTGATACGTTCAACTCTTTTGTAACAAATCGATTGAAGTGAAGTTTCTAATGCTTCATCAAGCGCATTACTAAGTCTTAGTTTCGCGTCCAAGAAGGTTGTTGGGTCCTCAATACACGTCGGTCTCATCACTTCAAGTTAAAACCTTGAATGTGAAATGGATAACTTAGGTTCTAACCCACAAGGCTTGTAACACTCAACCTCATTTGCTTGATAGGTTAAACTCTTTTTGAACAAATCGATTGAAGTTAAGTTTCTAATTCTTCATCAAGCGCATTACTAAGTTTTAGTTTCGCGTCCAAGAAGGTTGTTCGGTTATCAATACACGTCGTTCTCATCACTTCAATTTAAAACCTTGAATGACAAATGGATAACTTAGGTTCTAACCAAAAGTCATGTAACACTCAACCTCATTTTCTTGATACGTTCAACTCTTTTGGAACAAATCGATTGAAGTGAAGTTTCTAATGCTTCATCAAGCGCATTACTAAGTTTTAGTTTCGCGTCCAAGAAGGTTGTTGGGTTCTCAATACACGTCGTTCTCATCACTTCAATTTAAAACCTTGAATGACAAATGGATAACTTAGGTTCTAACCAAAAGTCATGTAACACTCAGCCTCATTTTCTTGATACGTTCAACTCTTTTGGAACAAATCGATTGAAGTGAAGTTTCTAATGCTTCATCAAGCGCATTACCTAGTCTTAGTTTCGCGTCCATGAAGGTTTTTGGGTCCTCAATACACGTCGTTCTCATCACTTCAAGTTAAAACCTTGAATGTGAAATGGATAACTGAGGTTCTAACCACAAGTCATGTAACACTCAACCTCATTTGCTTGATACGTTCAACTCTTTTGGAACAAATCGATTGAAGTGAAGTTGCTAATACTTCATCAAGCGCATTACCTAGTCTTAGTTTCGCGTCCTTGAAGGTTGTTGGGTCCTCAATACACGTCGTTCTCATCACTTCAAGTTAAAACCTTGAAAGTGAAATGGATAACTTAGGTTCTAACCACAAGTCATGAAACACTCAACCTCATTTGCTTGATACGTTCAACTCTTTTGTAACAAATCGATTGAAGTGAAGTTTCTAATGCTTCATCAAGCGCATTACTATGTCTTATTTTCGCGTCCACGAAGGTTGTTGGGTCCTCAATACACGTCGTTCTCATCACTTCAAGTTAAAACCTTGAATGACAAATGGATAACTTAGGTTCTAACCAAAAGTCATGTAACACTCAACCTAATTTGCTTGATACGTTCAACTCTTTTGGAACAAATAGATTGAAGTGAAGTTTCTAATGCTTCATCAAGCGCATTACCTAGTCTTAGTTTCGCGTCCATGGAGGTTGTTGGGTCCTCAATACACGTCGTTCTCATCACTTCAAGTTAAAACCTTGAAAGTGAAATGGATAACTTAGTTTCTAACCACAAGTCATGAAACACTCAACCTCATTTGCTTGATACGTTCGACTCTTTTATAACAAATCGATTGAAGTGAAGTTTCTAATGTTTCATCAAGCGCATTACTAAGTCTTAGTTTCGCATCCATGAAGTTTGTTGGGTCCTCAATACACGTCGTTCTCATCACTTCAAGTTAAAACCTTGAAAGTGAAATGGATAACTTAGGTTCTAACCACAAGTCATGAAACACTCAACCTCATTTACGTGATACGTTCAACTCTTTTGTAACAAATCGATTGAAGTGAAGTTTCTAATGCTTCATCAAGCGCATTGCTAAGTCTTAGTTTCGCGTCCAAGAAGGTTGTTGGGTCCTCAATAGACGTCGTTTTCATAACTTCAAGTTAAAACCTTGAATGTGAAATTGATAACTTAGGTTCTAACCACAAGTCATGTAACACTCAACCTCATTTGCTTGATACGTTCGACTCTTTTGGAACAAATCGATTGAAGTGAAGTTTCTAATGCTTAATCAAGCGCATTACTAAGTCTTAGTTTCGCGTCCAAGAAGGTTGTTGGGTCCTCAATACACGTCGTTTTCATAACTTCAAGTTAAAACCTTGAATGTGAAATGGATAACTTAAGGTCTAACCACAAGTCATGTAACACTCAACCTCATTTGCGTGATACGTTCGACTCTTTTGGAACAAATCGATTGAAGTGAAGTTTCTAATGCTTCATCAAGCGCATTACTAAGTCTTAGTTTCGCGTCCAAGAAGGTTGTTGGGTTCTCAATACACGTCGTTCTCATCACTTCAAGTTAAAACCTTGAATGAGCAAATGGATAACTTAGGTTCTAACCAAAAGTCATTTAACACTCACCTCATTTGCTTCATACGTCGACTCTTTTGGAACAAATCGTTGAAGTGAAGTTTCTAATGCTTCATCAAGCGCATTACTAAGTCTTAGTTTCGCGTCCATAGAAGGTTTTTGGGTCCTCATACACGTCGGTCTCATCACTTAAAGTAAAAACTTGAAAAGTGAAATGGATAACTTATGTTCTAACCACAAGTCATGTAACACTCAACCTCATTTGCTTGATACGTTCGAGTCTTTGTAACAAATCGATTGAAGTGAAGTTTCTAATGTGCTTTATCAAGCCGCATTACTAAAAAAAAAAGTCTTAGAGGCGAGGGAGGAAGGGTGGGATGGGGGCGGGGGGGGGGTAGGGGGGGGTTGGGGGGGGGCGGGGGGGGGGAGTGGGGGGGGGGGGGAAGAGGAGGGGTTTCGCACATCCAAGAGGTTGTTGGGGATCCTCAATACACGTCGTTGTCCAATCACTCAAGTTAAAACCTGGTGAATGTGACATGGAATAACTTAGTTTCCTCTCTTCTTAACCACAAGTCTTGCTTAATGGTACACTCAACCTTATTTTTCTTGGGGGAAAATTATACGTTCGACTGTTTTTAGAACAAATTGATTGAAATTGGAATTTCTTCTAATGCTTTTATCACTGGGGCGCATATACTAAGGTCCTTCGTTTTTCCCGTCAAGAACGTGTTGCAAGTCCTCATACACTCGTTCCTCATCACTTCAACAAGCGGGTTAAAACCACACTTGAATGTGAATGATACTAAAACTTAGGTTCTAACCACAAGTCATGTAACACTCAACCTGCTTGATACGTTCGACTCTGTTGTAACAAATCGATTGAAGTGAGTTTCTAATGCTTCATCAAGCCATTACTAAGTCTTAGTTTTCGCGTCCATGAAGGTTGTTGGGTCCTCAATACACGTCGTTCTCATCACTTCAAGGTAAAACTTTGAATGTGAAATGGATAACTTAAGGTCTAACCACAAGTCATGTAACACTCAACCTCATTTGCTTGATACGTTCAAATCTTTTGGAACAAATCGATTGAAGTGAAGTTTCTAATGCTTCGTCAAGCGCATTACTAAGTCTTAGTTTCGCGTTCATGAAGTTTGTTAGGTCCTCAATTAACGTCGTTCTCATCACTTCAAGTTAAAACCTTGAATGTGAAATGGATAACTTAGGTTCTAACCACATTCATGTAACACTCACCTCATTTGCTTGATACGTTCAAATCTTTTGGCACCAATCGTTGAATTGAAGTTTCTAATGCTCCCTCTCAAGCGCATTACTAGTCTTCGTTTCGCGTTCATGAAGTTTGTTAGGTCCCTCAATTAACGTCGTTCTCATCACTTCAAGTTAAAACCTTGAATGTGAAATGTATAACTGTAGTTCTAACCCCAAGTTCATGTAACACTCAACCTCATTTGCTTGAATACGTTCGATCGCCCCTTTTTGAACAAATCGTTGAAGTGATTTCTATGCTTAATCAAGCGCATTACTAAGTCTTAGTTTCGCGTCCAGAAGGGTGTGGGTCCTATACACTCGTTGTCATCACTTCATTTAAAACTTGAATGTGAAATGGATACTTAGGTTCTAACCCAATTCATGTACACTTAACCTTATTGCTTGTACGTTCTACTGTTTTTAGACAATGATTAAGTGAAGTTTTCTAACTGCGTTATCAAGCGCCTTAGTAAGTCTTAGTTTCCCGTCCAAGAGGTTTGTTGCCATCCTCACACACGTCGTTCTCATCACTTGGTTAAACCTTGATGTGAATGGATAACTAGGTTTCTAACCACAATCATGTACCCTCACCTCATTTGCTTGATACGTCAACACTTTTTAACAAATCGATGAAAGTGATTCTAATGGTTCATCAGCGCCATTACTAGTCTTAGTTTCGCGTCCGATATAGGTTGGTTGGGTGCTCCATACACGTCGTTCTCATAACTTCAAGTTACAACCTGAATGTGAAATGGATACTTAGGTTCTAACCACAAGTCTGTAACACTCACCTCATTTGCTTGATACGTTTCAACCTTTTGGAACAATCGATTGAAGTGAAGTTTCTAATGCTTCATCAAGCGCATTACTAAGTCTTAGTTTCGCGTCCATGAAGGTTGTTGGGTCCTCATACACGTCGTTCTCATAACTTCAAGTTAAAACCTTGAATGTCAATGTAATAACTTAGGTTCTAACCACAAGTCATGTAACACTCAACCTCATTTGCTTGATATGTTCAAATCTTTTGGAACAAATCGATTGAAGTGAAGTTTCTAATGCTTCGTCAAGCGCAATACTAAGTCTTAGTTTCGCGTCCAAGAAGGTTGATTGGGTCCTCAATACACGTCGTTCTCATCACTTCAAGTTAAAACCTTGAATGTGAAATGGATACTTAGGTTCTAACCACAAGTCATGTAACACTCAACCTCATTTGCTTGATACGTTCAACTCTTTTGGAACAAATCGATTGAAGTGAAGTTTCTAATGCTTCATCAAGCGCATTACTAAGTCTTAGTTTCGCGTCCATGAAGGTTGTTGGGTCCTCAATACACGTCGTTCTCATCACTTCAAGTTAAAACCTTGAATGTGAAATGGATAACTTAGGTTCTAACCACAAGTCATGTAACCTCAACCTCATTTGCTTGATACGTTCAACTCTTTTGGAACAAATCGATTGAAGTGAAGTTTCTAATGCTTCATCAAGCGCATTACTAAGTCATAGTTTCGCGTCCATGAAGGTTGTTGGGTCCTCAATACACGTCGTTCTCATCACTTCAAGTTAAAACCTTGAATGTGAAATGCATAACTTAGGTTCTAACCACAAGTCATGTAACACTCAACCTGATTTGCTTGATACGTTCAACTCTTTTGGAACAAATCGATTGAAGTGAAGTTTCTAATGCTTCATCAAGCGCATTACTAAGTCTTAGTTTCGCGTCCATGAAGGTTGTTGGGTCCTCAATACACGTCGGTCTCATCACTTAAAGTTAAAACCTTGAAAGTGAAATGGATAACTTATGTTCTAACCACAAGTCATGTAACACTCAACCTCATTTGCTTGATACGTTCGAGTCTTTTGTAACAAATCGATTGAAGTGAAGTTTCTAATGCTTCATCAAGCGCATTACTAAGTCTTAGTTTCGCGTCCATGAAGGTTGTTGGGTCCTCAATACACGTCGTTCTCATCACTTCAAGTTAAAACTTTGAATGTGAAATGGATAACTTAAGGTCTAACAACAAGTCATGTAACACTCAACCTCATTTGCTTGATACGTTCAAATCTTTTGGAACAAATCGATTGATGTGAAGTTTCTAATGCTTCGTCAAGCGCATTACTAAGTCTTAGTTTCGCGTTCATGAAGTTTATTAGGTCCTCAATACACGTCGTTCTCATCACTTCAAGTTAAAACTTTGAATGTGAAACGGATAACTTAAGGTCTAACCACAAGTCATGTAACACTCAACCTCATTTGCTTGATACGTTCAAATCTTTTGGAACAAATCGATTGAAGTGAAGTTTCTAATGCTTCGTCAAGCGCATTACTAAGTCTTAGTTTCGCATCCATGAAGGTTATTAGGTCCTCAATACACGTCGTTCTCATCACTTCAAGTTAAAACCTTGAATGTGAAATAGATAACTTAGGTTCTAACCACAAGTCATGTAACACTCAACCTCATTTGCTTGATACGTTCAACTCTTTTGAAACTAATCGATTGAAGTGAAGTTTCTAATGCTTAATCAAGCGCATTACTAAGTCTTAGTTTCGCGTCCAAGAAGGTTGTTGGGTCCTCAATACACGTCGTTCTCATCACTTCAAGTTAAAACCTTGAATGTGAAATGGATAACTTAGGTTCTAACCACAAGTCATCTAACACTCAACCTCATTTGCTTGATACGTTCAACTCTTTTGGAACAAATCGATTGAAGTGAAGTTTCTAATGCTTCATCAAGCGCATTACTAAATCTTAGTTTCGCTCCATGAAGGTTGTTGGGTCCTCAATACACGTCGGTCTCATCACTTAAAGTTAAAACCTTGAAAGTGAAATGGATAACTTATGTTCTAACCACAAGTCATGTAACACTCAACCTCATTAGCTTGATACGTTCGATTCTTTTGTAACAAATCGATTGAAGTGAAGTTTCTAATGCTTCATCAAGCGCATTACTAAGTCTTAGTTTCGCCGTCCAGAAGGTTGTTGCGTCCTCAATACACGTCGTTCTCATCACTTCAAGTTAAAACCTTGAATGTGAAATGGATAACTTAGGTTCTAACCACAAGTCATGTAACACTCAACCTCATTTGCTTGATACGTTCAACTCTTTTGGAACAAATCGATTGAAGTGAAGTTTCTAATGCTTCATCAAGCGCATTACTAAGTCTCAGTTTCGCGTCCATGAATGTTGTTGGGTCCTCAATACACGTCGTTCTCATCACTTCAAGTTAAAACTTTGAATGTGAAACGGATAACTTAGGTCTAACCACAAGTCATGTAACACTCAACCTCATTTGCTTGATACGTTCAAATCTTTTGGAACAAATCGATTGAAGTGAAGTTTCTAATGCTTCGTCAAGCGCATTACTAAGTCTTAGTTTCGCATCCATGAAGGTTATTAGGTCCTCAATACACGTCGTTCTCATCACTTCAAGTTAAAACCTTGAATGTGAAATGGATAACTTAGGTTCTAACCACAAGTCATGTAACACTCAACCTCATTTGCTTGATACGTTCAAATCTTTTGGAACAAATCGATTGAAGTGAAGTTTCTAATGCTTCGTCAAGCGCATTACTAAGTCTTAGTTTCGCGTCCATGAAGGTTGTTGGGTCCTCAATACACGTCGTTCTCATCACTTCAAGTTAAAACCTTGAATGTGAAATGGATAACTTAGGTTCTAACCACAAGTCATGTAACACTCAACCTCATTTGCTTGATACGTTCAAATCTTTGGAACAAATCGATTGAAGTGAAGTTTCTAATGCTTCAGTCAAGCACATTACTAAGTCTTAGTTTCGCGTCCATGAAGGTTATTAGGTCCTCAATACACGTCGTTCTCATCACTTAAAGTTAAAACCTTGAATGTGAAATGGATAACTTAGGTTCTAACCACAAGTCATGTAACACTCAACCTCATTTGCTTGATACGTTCAACTCTTTTGGAACAAATCGATTGAAGTGAAGTTTCTAATGCTTCATCAAGCGCATTACTAAGTCTTAGTTTCGCGTCCATGAAGGTTATTAGGGTCCTCAATACACGTCGTTCTCATCACTTCAAGTTAAAACCTTGAATGTGAAATGGATAACTTAGGTTCTAACCACAAGTCATGTAACACTCAACCTCATTTGCTTGATACGTTCAACTCTTTTGGAACAAATCGATTGAAGTGAAGTTTCTAATGCTTCATCAAGCGCATTACTAAGTCTTAGTTTCGCGTCCATGAAGGTTGTTGGGTCCTCAATACACGTCGTTCTCATCACTTCAAGTTAAAACCTTGAAAGTGAAATGGATAACTTAGGTTCTAACCACAAGTCATGTAACACTCAACCTCATTTGCTTGTTACGTTCGAACTTCTTTTGGAACAAATCGATTGAAGTGAAGTTTCTAATGCTTCATCAAGCGCATTACTAAGTCTTAGTTTCCCATCCAAGAAGGTTGTTGCGTCCTCAATACACGTCGTTCTCATCACTTCAAGTTAAAACCTTGAAGTGAAATGGATAACTTAGGTTCTAACCACAAGTCATGTAACACTCAACCTCATTTGCTTGATACGTTTAACTCTTTTGGAACAAATCGATTGAAGTGAAGTTTCTAATGCTTCATCAAGCGCATTACTAAGTCTTAGTTTCGCGTCCAAGAAGGTTGTTGCGTCCTCAATACACGTCGTTCTCATCACTTCAAGTTAAAACCTTGAATGTGAAATGGATAACTTAGGTTCTAACCACAAGTCATGTAACACTCAACCTCATTTGCTTGATACGTTCAAATCTTTTGGAACAAATCGATTGAAGTGAAGTTTCTAATGCTTTCGTCAAGCGCATTACTAAGTCTTAGTTTCGCGTCCATGAAGGTTGTTAGGTCCTCAATACACGTCGTTCTCATCACTTAAAGTTAAAACCTTGATTGTGAAATGGATAACTTAGGTTCTAACCACAAGTCATGTAACACTCAACCTCATTTGCTTGATACGTTCAACTCTTTTGGAACAAATCGATTGAAGTGAAGTTTCTAATGCTTCATCAAGCGCATTACTAAATCTTAGTTTCGCTCCATGAAGGTTGTTGGGTCCTCAATACACGTCGGTCTCATCACTTAAAGTTAAAACCTTGAAAGTGAAATGGATAACTTATGTTCTAACCACAAGTCATGTAACACTCAACCTCATTTGCTTGATACGTTCGATTCTTTTGTAACAAATCGATTGAAGTGAAGTTTCTAATGCTTCATCAAGCGCATTACTAAGTCTTAGTTTCCCGTCCAAGAAGGTTGTTGCGTCCTCAATACACGTCGTTCTCATCACTTCAAGTTAAAACCTTGAATGTGAAATGGATAACTTAGGTTCTAACCACAACTCATGTAACACTCAACCTCATTTGCTTGATACGTTCAACTCTTTTGGAACAAATCGATTGAAGTGAAGTTTCTAATGCTTCATCAAGCGCATTACTAAGTCTTAGTTTCGCGTCCATGAAGGTTGTTGGGTCCTCAATACACGTCGTTCTCATCACTTCAAGTTAAAACTTTGAATGTGAAACGGATAACTTAAGGTCTAACCACAAGTCATGTAACACTCAACCTCATTTGCTTGATACGTTCAAATCTTTTGGAACAAATCGATTGAAGTGAAGTTTCTAATGCTTCGTCAAGCGCATTACTAAGTCTTAGTTTCGCGTCCATGAAGGTTATTAGGTCCTCAATACACGTCGTTCTCATCACTTCAAGTTAAAACCTTGAATGTGAAATGGATAACTTAGGTTCTAACCACAAGTCATCTAACACTCAACCTCATTTGCTTGATACGTTCAACTCTTTTGGAACAAATTGATTGAAGTGAAGTTTCTAATGCTTCATCAAGCGCATTACTAAATCTTAGTTTCGCTCCATGAAGGTTATTGGGCCCTCAATACACGTCGGTCTCATCACTTAAAGTTAAAACCTTGAAAGTGAAATGGATAACTTATGTTCTAACCACAAGTCATGTAACACTCAACCTCATTTGCTTGATACGTTCGATTCTTTTGTAACAAATCGATTGAAGTGAAGTTTCTAATGCTTCATCAAGCGCATTACTAAGTCTTAGTTTCCCATCCAAGAAGGTTGTTGCGTCCTCAATACACGTCGTTCTCATCACTTCAAGTTAAAACCTTGAAAGTGAAATGGATAACTTAGGTTCTAACCACAAGTCATGTAACACTCAACCTCATTTGCTTGATACGTTCGACTCTTTTGGAACAAATCGATTGAAGTGAAGTTTCTAATGCTTCATCAAGCGCATTACTAAGTCTTAGTTTCGCGTCCAAGAAGGTTTTGGGTCCTCAATACACGTCGTTGTCATCACTTCAAGTTAAAACCTTGAATGTGAAACGGATAACTTAGGGTCTAACCACAAGTCATGTAACACTCAACCTCATTTGCTTGATACGTTCAAATCTTTTGGAACAAATCGATTGAAGTGAAATTTCTAATGCTTCGTCAAGCGCATTACTAAGTCTTAGTTTCGCGTCCATGAAGGTTATTAGGTCCTCAATACACGTCGTTCTCATCACTTAAAGTTAAAACCTTGATTGTGAAATGGATAACTTAGGTTCTAACCACAAGTCATGTAACACTCAACCTCATTTGCTTGATACGTTCAAATCTTTTGGAACAAATCGATTGAAGTGAAGTTTCTAATGCTTCGTCAAGCGCATTACTAAGTCTTAGTTTCGCGTCCATGAAGGTTATTAGGTCCTCAATACACGTCGTTCTCATCACTTCAAGTTAAAACCTTGAATGTGAAATGGATAACTTAGGTTCTAACCACAAGTCATCTAACACTCAACCTCATTTGCTTGATACGTTCAACTCTTTTGGAACAAATCGATTGAAGTGAAGTTTCTAATGCTTCATCAAGCGCATTACTAAATCTTAGTTTCGCTCCATGAAGGTTGTTGGGTCCTCAATACACGTCGGTCTCATCACTTAAAGTTAAAACCTTGAAAGTGAAATGGATAACTTATGTTCTAACCACAAGTCATGTAACACTCAACCTCATTTGCTTGATACGTTCGATTCTTTTGTAACAAATCGATTGAAGTGAAGTTTCTAATGCTTCATCAAGCGCATTACTAAGTCTTAGTTTCCCATCCAAGAAGGTTGTTGCGTCCTCAATACACGTCGTTCTCATCACTTCAAGTTAAAACCTTGAAAGTGAAATGGATAACTTAGGTTCTAACCACAAGTCATGTAACACTCAACCTCATTTGCTTGATACGTTCAACTCTTTTGGAACAAATCGATTGAAGTGAAGTTTCTAATGCTTCATCAAGCGCATTACTAAGTCTTAGTTTCCCGTCCAAGAAGGTTGTTGCGTCCTCAATACACGTCGTTCTCATCACTTCAAGTTAAAACCTTGAATGTGAAATGGATAACTTAGGTTCTAACCACAAGTCATGTAACACTCAACCTCATTTGCTTGATACGTTCGACTCTTCTGGAACAAATCGATTGAAGTGAAGTTTCTAATGCTTCATCAAGCGCATTACTAATCCTTAGTTTCCGTCCATGAAGGTTGTTGGGTCCTGCAATACACGTCGTTCTCATCACTTCAACGTTAAAACCTTGAATGTGAAATGGATAACTTAGGTTCTAACCACAAGTCATGTAACACTCAACCTCATTTGCTTGATACGTTCAACTCTTTTGGAACAAATCGATTGAAGTGAAGTTTCTAATTGCTTCATCAAGCGCATTACTAAGTCTTAGTTTCGCGTCCAGAAGGTTGTTGGGTCCTCAATACACGTCGTTCTCATCACTTCAAGTTAAAACCTTGAATGTGAAATGGATAACTTAGTATCTAACCACAAGTCATGTAACACTCAACTTCATTTGCTTGATACGTTCAACTCTTTTGGAACAAATCGATTGAAGTGAAGTTTCTAATGCTTCATCAAGCGCATTACTAAGTCTTAGTTTCGCGTCCATGAAGGTTGTTGGGTCCTCAATACACGTCGTTCTCATCACTTCAAGTTAAAACCTTGAATGTGAAATGGATAACTTAGGTTCTAACCACAAGTCATGTAACACTCAACCTCATTTGCTTGATACGTTCAACTCTTTGGAACAAATCGATTGAAGTGAAGTTTCTAATGCTTCATCAAGCGCATTACTAAGTCTTAGTTTCGCGTCCATGAAGGTTGTTGGGTCCTCAATACACGTCGTTCTCATCACTTCAAGTTAAAACCTTGAATGTGAAATGGATAACTTAGGTTCTAACCACAAGTCATGTAACACTCAACCTCATTTGCTTGATACGTTCGACTCTTTTGGAACAAATCGATTGAAGTGAAGTTTCTAATGCTTCATCAAGCGCATTACTAAGTCTTAGTTTCGCGTCCAAGAAGGTTGTTGGGTCCTCAATACACGTCGTTCTCATCACTTCAAGTTAAAACCTTGAATGTGAAATGGATAACTTAGGTTCTAACCACAAGTCATGTAACACTCAACCTCATTTGCTTGATACGTTCAATCTTTTGGAACAAATCGATTGAAGTGAAGTTTCTAATGCTTCATCAAGCGCATTACTAAGTCTTAGTTTCGCGTCCATGAAGGTTGTTGGGTCCTCAATACACGTCGTTCTCATCACTTCAAGTTAAAACCTTGAATGTGAAATGGATAACTTAGGTTCTAACCACAAGTCATGTAACACTCAACCTCATTTGCTTGATACGTTCAAATCTTTTGGAACAAATCGATTGAAGTGAAGTTTCTAATGCTTCTTCAAGCGCATTACTAAGTCTTAGTTTCGCGTCCATGAAGGTTGTTGGTCCTCAATACACGTCGTTCTCATCACTTCAAGTTAAAACCTTGAATGTGAAATGGATAACTTAGGTTCTAACCACAAGTCATGTAACACTCAACCTCATTTGCTTGATACGTTCGATTCTTTTGTAACAAATCGATTGAAGTGAAGTTTCTAATGCTTCATCAAGCGCATTACTAAGTCTTAGTTTCCCGTCCAAGAAGGTTGTTGCGTCCTCAATACACGTCGTTCTCATCACTTCAAGTTAAAACCTTGAATGTGAAATGGATAACTTAGGTTCTAACCACAAGTCATGTAACACTCAACCTCATTTGCTTGATACGTTCGACTCTTCTGGAACAAATCGATTGAAGTGAAGTTTCTAATGCTTCATCAAGCGCATTACTAAGCCTTAGTTTCCCGTCCATGAAGGTTGTTGGGTCCTCAATACACGTCGTTCTCATCACTTCAACTTAAAACCTTGAATGTGAAATGGATAACTTAGGTTCTAACCACAAGTCATGTAACACTCAACCTCATTTGCTTGATACGTTCGACTCTTTTGGAACAAATCGATTGAAGTGAAATTTCTAATGCTTCATCAACCGCATTACTAAGTCTTAGTTTCCCGTCCAAGAAGGTTGTTGGGTCCTCAATACACGTCGTTCTCATCACTTCAACTTAAAACCTTGAATGTGAAATGGATAACTTAGGTTCTAACCACAAGTCATGTAACACTCAACCTCATTTGCTTGATACGTTCAACTCTTTTGGAACAAATCGATTGAAGTGAAGTTTCTAATGCTTCATCAAGCGCATTACTAAGTCTTAGTTTCGCGTCCATGAAGGTTGTTGGGTCCTCAATACACGTCGTTCTCATCACTTCAAGTTAAAACCTTGAATGTGAAATGGATAACTTAGGTTCTAACCACAAGTCATGTAACACTCAACCTCATTTGCTTGATACGTTCGACTCTTTTGTAACAAATCGATTGAAGTGAAGTTTCTAATGCTTCATCAAGCGCATTACTAAGTCTTAGTTTCGCGTCCAAGAAGGTTGTTGGGTCCTCAATACACGTCGTTCTCATCACTTCAAGTTAAAACCTTGAATGTGAAATGGATAACTTAGGTTCTAACCACAAGTCATGTAACACTCAACCTCATTTGCTTGATACGTTCGAACTCTTTTGGAACAAATCGATTGAAGTGAAGTTTCTAATGCTTCATCAAGCGCATTACTAAGTCTTAGTTTCGCGTCCAATGAAGGTTGTTGGTCCTCAATACACGTCGTTCTCATCACTTCAAGTTAAAACCTTGAAAGTGAAATGGATAACTTAGGTTCTAACCACAAGTCATGTAACACTCAACCTCATTTGCTTGATACGTTCAACTCTTTTGGAGCAAATCGATTGAAGTGAAGTTTCTAATGCTTCATCAAGCGCATTACTAAGTCTTAGTTTCGCGTCCAATGAAGGTTGTTGGGTCCTCAATACACGTCGTTCTCATCACTTCAAGTTAAAACCTTGAATGTGAAATGGATAACTTAGGTTCTAAACACTAGTCATGTAACACTCAACCTCATTTGCTTGATACGTTCGATTCTTTTGTAACAAATCGATTGAAGTGAAGTATCTAATGCTTCATCAAGCGCATTACTAAGTCTTAGTTTCGCGTCCAATGAAGGTTGTTGGGTCCTCAATACACGTCGTTCTCATCACTTCAAGTTAAAACCTTGAATGTGAAATGGATAACTTAGGTTCTAACCACAAGTCATGTAACACTCAACCTCATTTGCTTGATACGTTCGACTCTTTTGGAACAAATCGATTGAAGTGAAGTTTCTAATGCTTCATCAAGCGCATTACTAAGTCTTAGTTTCCGTCCATGAAGGTTGTTGGGTCCTCAATACACGTCGTTCTCATCACTTCAAGTTAAAACCTTGAATGTGAAATGGATAACTTAGGTTCTAACCACAAGTCATCTAACACTCAACCTCATTTGCTTGATACGTTCGACTCTTTTGGAACAAATCGATTGAAGTGAAGTTTCTAATGCTTCATCAAGCGCATTACTAAGTCTTAGTTTCCGTCCAAGAAGGTTGTTGGGTCCTCAATACACGTCGTTTTCATCACTTTAAGTTAAAACCTTGAATGTGAAATGGATAACTTAGGTTCTAACCACAAGTCATGTAACACTCAACCTCATTTGCTTGATACGTTCAACTCTTTTGGAACAAATCGATTGAAGTGAAGTTTCTAATGCTTCATCAAGCGCATTACTAAGTCTTAGTTTCGCGTCCATGAAGGTTGTTGGGTCCTCAATACACGTCGTTCTCATCACTTCAAGTTAAAACCTTGAATGTGAAATGGATAACTTAGGTTCTAACCACAAGTCATGTAACACTCAACCTCATTTGCTTGATACGTTCAATCTTTTGGAACAAATCGATTGAAGTGAAGTTTCTAATGCTTCATCAAGCGCATTACTAAGTCTTAGTTTCGCGTCCATGAAGGTTGTTGGGTCCTCAATACACGTCGTCTCATCACTTCAAGTTAAAACCTTGAATGTGAAACTGGATAACTTAGGGTCTAACCACAAGTCATGTAACACTCAACCTCATTTGCTTGATACGTTCAAATCTTTTGGAACAAATCGATTGAAGTGAAGTTTCTAATGCTTCGTCAAGCGCATTACTAAGTCTTAGTTTCGCGTCCATGAAGGTTATTAGGTCCTCAATACACGTCGTTCTCATCACTTCAAGTTAAAACCTTGAATGTGAAATGGATAACTTAGGTTCTAACCACAAGTCATGTAACACTCAACCTCATTTGCTTGATACGTTAGATTCTTTTGGAACAAATCGATTGAAGTGAAGTTTCTAATGCTTCATCAAGAGAATTACTAAGTCTTACTTTCGCGTCCATGAAGGTTGTTGGGTCCTCAATACACGTCGTTCTCATCACTTCAAGTTAAAACCTTGAATGTGAAATGGATAACTTAGGTTCTAACCACAAGTCATGTAACACTCAACCTCATTTGCTTGATACGTTCGAACTCTTTTGGAACAAATCGATTGAAGTGAAGTTTCTAATGCTTCATCAAGCGCATTACTAAGTCTTAGTTTCGCGTCCATGAAGGTTGTTGGGTCCTCAATACACGTCGTTCTCATCACTTCAAGTTAAAACCTTGAATGTGAAATGGATAACTTAGGTTCTAACCACAAGTCATGTAACACTCAACCTCATTTGCTTGATACGTTCGACTCTTTTGGAACAAATCGATTGAAGTGAAGTTTCTAATGCTTCATCAAGCGCATTACTAAGTCTTAGTTTCGCGTCCAAGAAGGTTGTTGGGTCCTCAATACACGTCGTTCTCATCACTTCAAGTTAAAACCTTGAATGTGAAATGGATAACTTAGGTTCTAACCACAAGTCATGTAACACTCAACCTCATTTGCTTGATACGTTCGACTCTTTTGGAACAAATCGATTGAAGTGAAGTTTCTAATGCTTCATCAAGCGCATTACTAAGTCTTAGTTTCGCGTCCAAGAAGGTTGTTGGGTCCTCAATACACGTCGTTCTCATCACTTCAAGTTAAAACCTTGAATGTGAAATGGATAACTTAGGTTCTAACCACAAGTCATGTAACACTCAACCTCATTTGCTTGATACGTTCGACTCTTTTGTAACAAATCGATTGAAGTGAAGTTTCTAATGCTTCATCAAGCGCATTACTAAGTCTTAGTTTCGCGTCCATGAAGGTTGTTGGTCCTCAATACACGTCGTTCTCATCACTTCAAGTTAAAACCTTGAATGTGAAATGGATAACTTAGGGTCTAACCACAAGTCATGTAACACTCAACCTCATTTGCTTGATACGTTCAAATCTTTTGGAACAAATCGATTGAAGTGAAGTTTCTAATGCTTCATCAAGCGCATTACTAAGTCTTAGTTTCGCGTCCATGAAGGTTGTTGGGTCCTCAATACACGTCGTTCTCATCACTTCAAGTTAAAACCTTGAATGTGAAATTGGATAACTTAGGTCTAACCACAAGTCATGTAACACTCAACCTCATTTGCTTGATACGTTCAAATCTTTTGGAACAAATCGATTGAAGTGAAGTTTCTAATGCTTCGTCAAGCGCATTACTAAGTCTTAGTTTCGCGTCCATGAAGGTTGTTAGGTCCTCAATACACGTCGTTCTCATCACTTCAAGTTAAAACCTTGAATGTGAAACGGATAACTTAGGGTCTAACCACAAGTCATGTAACACTCAACCTCATTGCTTGATACGTTCAATTCTTTTGGAACAAATCGATTGAAGTGAAGTTTCTAATGCTTCGTCAAGCGCATTACTAAGTCTTAGTTTCGCGTCCATGAAGGTTATTAGGTCCTCAATACACGTCGTTCTCATCACTTCAAGTTAAAACCTTGAATGTGAAATGGATAACTTAGGTTCTAACCACAAGTCATGTAACACTCAACCTCATTTGCTTGATACGTTCGAACTCTTTTGGAACAAATCGATTGAAGTGAAGTTTCTAATGCTTCATCAAGCGCATTACTAAGTCTTAGTTTCGCGTCCATGAAGGTTGTTGGGTCCTCAATACACGTCGTTCTCATCACTTCAAGTTAAAACCTTGAATGTGAAATGGATAACTTAGGTTCTAACCACAAGTCATGTAACACTCAACCTCATTTGCTTGATACGTTCGACTCTTTTGGAACAAATCGATTGAAGTGAAGTTTCTAATGCTTCATCAAGCGCATTACTAAGTCTTAGTTTCGCGTCCATGAAGGTTGTTGGGTCCTCAATACACGTCGTTCTCATCACTTCAAGTTAAAACCTTGAATGTGAAATGCATAACTTAGGTTCTAACCACAAGTCATGTAACACTCAACCTCATTTGCTTGATACGTTCGACTCTTTTGGAACAAATCGATTGAAGTGAAGTTTCTAATGCTTAATCAAGCGCATTAATAAGTCTTAGTTTCGCGTCCAAGAAGGTTGTTGGGTCCTCAATACACGTCGTTCTCATCACTTCAAGTTAAAACCTTGAATGTGAAATGGATAACTTAGGTTCTAACCACAAGTCATGTAACACTCAACCTCATTTGCTTGATACGTTCGATTCTTTTGTAACAAATCGATTGAAGTGAAGTTTCTAATGCTTCATCAAGCGCATTACTAAGTCTTAGTTTCCCGTCCAAGAAGGTTGTTGCGTCCTCAATACACGTCGTTCTCATCACTTCAAGTTAAAACCTTGAATGTGAAATGGATAACTTAGGTTCTAACCACAAGTCATGTAACACTCAACCTCATTTGCTTGATACGTTCAACTCTTTTGGAACAAATCGATTGAAGTGAAGTTTCTAATGCTTCATCAAGCGCATTACTAAGTCTTAGTTTCGCGTCCATGAAGGTTGTTGGGTCCTCATACACGTCGTTCTCATCACTTCAAGTTAAAACCTTGAATGTGAAATGGATAACTTAGTATCTAACCACAAGTCATGTAACACTCAACCTCATTTGCTTGATACGTTCGACTCTTTTGGAACAAATCGATTGAAGTGAAGTTTCTAATGCTTCATCAAGCGCATTACTAAGTCTTAGTTTCGCGTCCAAGAAGGTTGTTGGGTCCTCAATACACGTCGTTCTCATCACTTCAAGTTAAAACCTTGAATGTGAAATGGATAACTTAGGTTCTAACCACAAGTCATGTAACACTCAACCTCATTTGCTTGATACGTTCAACTCTTTTGGAACAAATCGATTGAAGTGAAGTTTCTAATGCTTCATCAAGCGCATTACTAAGTCTTAGTTTCGCGTCCATGAAGGTTGTTGGGTCCTCAATACACGTCGTTCTCATCACTTCAAGTTAAAACCTTGAATGTGAAATGGATAACTTAGGTTCTAACCACAAGTCATGTAACACTCAACCTCATTTGCTTGATACGTTCAACTCTTTTGGAACAAATCGATTGAAGTGAAGTTTCTAATGCTTCAGTCAAGCGCATTACTAAGTCTTAGTTTCGCGTCCATGAAGGTTAGTTAGGGTCCTCAATACACGTCGTTCTCATCACTTCAAGTTAAAACCTTGAATGTGAAATGGATAACTTAGGTTCTAACCACAAGTCATGTAACACTCAACCTCATTTGCTTGATACGTTCGATTCTTTTGTAACAAATCGATTGAAGTGAAGTTTCTAATGCTTCATCAAGCGCATTACTAAGTCTTAGTTTCCCGTCCAAGAAGGTTGTTGCGTCCTCAATACACGTCGTTCTCATCACTTCAAGTTAAAACCTTGAATGTGAAATGGATAACTTAGTATCTAACCACAAGTCATGTAACACTCAACCTCATTTGCTTGATACGTTCGACTCTTTGGAACAAATCGATTGAAGTGAAGTTTCTAATGCTTCATCAAGCGCATTACTAAGTCTTAGTTTCGCGTCCATGAAGGTTGTTGGGTCCTCAATACACGTCGTTCTCATCACTTCAAATTAAAACCTTGAATGTGAAATGGATAACTTAGGTTCTAACCACAAGTCATGTAACACTCAACCTCATTTGCTTGATACGTTCGACTCTTTTGGAACAAATCGATTGAAGTGAAGTTTCTAATGCTTCATCAAGCGCATTACTAAGTCTTAGTTTCGCGTCCAAGAAGGTTGTTGGGTCCTCAATACACGTCGTTCTCATCACTTCAAGTTAAAACCTTGAATGTGAAATGGATAACTTAGGTTCTAACCACAAGTCATGTAACACTCAACCTCATTTGCTTGATACGTTCAACTCTTTTGGAACAAATCGATTGAAGTGAAGTTTCTAATGCTTCATCAAGCGCATTACTAAGTCTTAGTTTCGCGTCCAAGAAGGTTGTTGGGTCCTCAATACACGTCGTTCTCATCACTTCAAGTTAAAACCTTGAATGTGAAATGGATAACTTAGGTTCTAACCACAAGTCATGTAACACTCAACCTCATTTGCTTGATACGTTCGATTCTTTTGTAACAAATCGATTGAAGTGAAGTTTCTAATGCTTCATCAAGCGCATTACTAAGTCTTAGTTTCCCGTCCAAGAAGGTTGTTGCGTCCTAAATACACGTCGTTCTCATCACTTCAAGTTAAAACCTTGAATGTGAAATGGATAACTTAGTATCTAACCACAAGTCATGTAACACTCAACCTCATTTGCTTGATATGTTCGACTCTTTTGGAACAAATCGATTGAAGTGAAGTTTCTAATGCTTAATCAAGCGCATTAATAAGTCTTAGTTTCGCGTCCAAGAAGGTTGTTGGGTCCTCAATACACGTCGTTTCATCACTTCAAGTTAAAACCTTGAATGTGAAATGATAACTTAGGTTCTAACCACAAGTCATGTAACACTACAACCTCATTTGCTTGATACGTTCAACTCTTTTGGAACAAATCGATTGAAGTGAAGTTTCTAATGCTTCATCAAGCGCATTACTAAGTCTTAGTTTCGCGTCCAAGAAGGTTGTTGGGTCTTCAATACACGTCGTTCTCATCACTTCAAGTTAAAACCTTGAATGTGAAATGTATAACTTAGGTTCTAACCACAAGTCATGTAACACACAACCTCTTTTGCTTGATACGTTCGACTCTTTTGGAACAAATCGATTGAAGTGAAGTTTCTAATGCTTCATCAAGCGCATTACTAAGTCTTAGTTTCGCGTCCATGAAGGTTGTTGGGTCCTCAATACACGTCGTTTCATCACTTCAAGATAAAACCTTGAATGTGAAATGGATAACTTAGGTTATAAGCACAAGTCATGTAACACTCAACCTCATTTGCTTGATACGTTCGACTCTTTTGGAACAAATCGATTTAAGTGAAGTTTCTAATGCTTCATCAAGCGCATTACTAAGTCTTAGTTTCGCGTCCATGAAGGTTGTTGGGTCCTAAATACACGTCGTTCTCATCACTTCAAGATAAAACCTTGAATGTGAAATGGATAACTTACGTTCTAACCACAAGTCATGTAAAACTCAACCTCATTTGCTTAATACGTTCCACTCTTTTGGTACAAATCGATTGAAGTGAAGTTTCTAATGCTTCATCAAGCGCATTACTAAGTCTTAGTTTCGCGTCCAAAAAGGTTGTTGGGTCCTCAATACACGTCGTTCTCATCACTTCAAGTTAAAACCTTGAATGTGAAATGTATAACTTACGTTCTAACCACAAGTCATGTAACACACAACCTCATTTGCTTGATACGTTCCACTCTTTTGGAACAAATCGATTGAAGTGAAGTTTCTAATGCATCATCAAGCGCATTACTAAGTCTTAGTTTCGCGTCCAAGAAGGTTGATACACGTCGTTCTCATCACTTCAAATTAAAACCTTGAATGTGAAATGTATAACTTAGGTTCTAACCACAAGTCAAGTAACACACAACCTCATTTGCTTGATACGTTCGACTCTTTTGGAACAAATCGATTGAAGTGAAGTTTCTAATGCTTCATCAAGCGCATTACTAAGTCTTAGTTTCGCGTCCAAGAAGGTTGTTGGGTCCTCAATACACGTCGTTCTCATCAGCTCAAGTTAAAACCTTGAATGTGAAATGGATAACTTAGGTTCTAACCACAAGTCATGTAACACAACCTCATTTGCTTGATACGTTCGACTCTTTTGGAACAAATCGATTGAAGTGAAGTTTATAATGCTTCATCAAGCGCATTACTAAGTCTTAGTTTCGCGTCCAAGAAAGTTGTTTGGGTCCTCAATACACGTCGTTCTCATCACTTCAAGTTAAAACCTTGAATGTGAAATGGATAACTTACGTTCTAACCACAAGTCATGTAACACTCAACCTCATTTGCTTGATACGTTCCACTCTTTTGGAACAAATCGATTGAAGTGAAGTTTCTAATGCTTCATCAAGCGCATTACTAAGTCTTAGTTTCGCGTCCAAGAAGGTTGTTGGGTCCTCAATACACGTCGTTCTCATCACTTCAAGTATAAAACCTTGAATGTGAAATGTATAACTTAGGTTCTAACCACAAGTCATGTAACACACAACCTCATTTGCTTGATACGTTCGACTCTTTTGGAACAAATCGATTGAAGTGAAGTTTCTAATGCTTCATCAAGCGCATTACTAAGTCTTAGTTTCGCGTCCAAGAAGGTTGTTGGGTCCTCAATACACGTCGTTGTCATCACTTCAAGTTAAAACCTTGAATGTGAAATGGATAACTTACGTTCTAACCACAAGTCATGTAACACTACAACTCATTTGCTTGATACGTTCCACTCTTTGGAACAAATCGATTGAAGTGAAGTTTCTAATGCTTCATCAAGCGTCATTACTAAGTCTTAGTTTCGCGTCCAAGAAGTGTTGGGTCCTCAATACACGTCGTTCTCATCACTTCAAGTTAAAACCTTGAATGTGAAATGTATAACTTAGGTTCTAACCACAAGTCATGTAACACACAACTCATTTGCTTGATACGTTCGACTCTTTTGGAACTAAATCGATTGAAGTGAAGTTTCTAATGCTTCATCAAGCGCATTTACTAAGTCTTAGTTTCGCGTCCAAGAAGGTTGTTGGGTCCTCAATACACGTCGTTGTCATCACTTCAAGTTAAAACCTTGAATGTGAAATGGATAACTTACGTTCTAACCACAAGTCATGTAACACTCAACCTCATTTGCTTGATACGTTACACTCTTTTGGAACAAATCGATTGAAGTGAAGTTTCTAATGCTTCATCAAGCGTATTACTAAGTCTTAGTTTCGCGTCCAAGAACGTTGTTGGGTCCTCAATACACGTCGTTCTCATCACTTCAAGTTAAAACCTTGAATGTGAAATGTATAACTTAGGTTCTAACCACAAGTCATGTAACACCAACCTCATTTGCTTGATACGTTCGACTCTTTTGGAATAAATAGATTGAAGTGAAGTTTCTAATGCTTCATCAAGCGCATTACTAAGTCTTAGTTTCGCGTCCAAGAAGATTGTAGGGTCCTCAATACACGTCGTTGTCATCACTTCAAGTTAAAACCTTGAATGTGAAATGGATAACTTACTTCTAACCACAAGTCATGTAACACTCAACCTAATTTGCTTGATACGTTCCCACTCTTTTGGAACAAATCGATGAAGTGAAGTTTCTAATGCTTCATCAGCGCATTACTAAGTTCTTAGTTTCGCGTCCATGAAGGTTGTTGGGTCCTCAATACACGTCGTTTCATCACTCAAGATTAAAACCTTGAATGTGAAATGGATAACTTAGGTTCTAAGCACAAGTCATGTAACACTCAACCTCATTTGCTTGATACGTTCGACTCTTTTGGAACAAATCGATGAAGTGAAGTTTCTAATGCTTCATCAAGCGCATACTAAGTCTTAGTTTCGCGTCCATGAAGGTTGTTGGGTCCTCAATTACACGTCGTTCTCATCACTTCAAGATAAAACCTGAATGTGAAATGGATAACTTACGTTCTAACCACAAGTCATGTAAACTCAACCTCATTGCTTGATACGTTCCACTCTTTTGGACCAAATCGATGAAGTGAAGTTTCTAATGCTTCATCAAGCGCATTACTAAGTCTTAATTTAGCGTCCAAAGAGGGTTGTTGGGTCCTCAATACACGTCGTTCTCATCACTTCAAGTTAAAAACCCTGAATGTGAAATTTATAACTTAGGTTCTAACCACAAGTCATGTAACACACAACCTCATTTGCTTGATACGTCACTCTTTTGGAACAAATCGATTGAAGTGAAGTTTCTAATGCATCATCAGCGCATTACTAAGTCTAGTTTCGCGTCCAAGAAGGTTGTTGGGTCCTCAATACACGTCGTTCTCATCACTTCAAGTTAAAACCTTGAATGTGAAATGTATAACTTAGTTCTAACCACAAGTCATGTAACACACAACCTCATTTGCTTGATACGTTCGACTCTTTTGGAACAAATCGATTGAAGTGAAGTGTCTAATGCTCATCAAGCGCATTACTAAGTCTTAGTTTTTTTTGCGTCCAAGAAGGTTGTTGGGTCCTCAATACACGTCGTTTCTCATAACTTCAAGTTAAAACCTTGAATGTGAAATGGATAACTTAGGTTCTAACCACAAGTCATGTACACACAACCTCTTTGCTTGATACGTTCGACTCTTTTGGAACAATCGATTGAAGTGAAGTTTCTAATGCTTCATCAAGCGCATTACTAATTCTTAGTTTCGCGTCCAAGAAGATTGTTGGGGCCTCAATACACGTCGTTGTCATCACTTCAAGTTAAAACCTTGAATCTGAAATGGATAACTTACGTTCTAACCACAAGTCATGTAACACTCAACCTCATTTGCTTGATACGTTCCCTCTTTTGGAACAAATAGATTGAAGTGAAGTTTCTAATGCTCATCAAGCGCATTACTAATTCTTAGTTTCGCGTCCAAGAAGGTTGTCTGGTCTTCAATACACGTCGTTCTCATCACTTCAGTAAAACCTTGAATGTTGAAATGTATAACTTAGGTTCTAACCACAAGTCATGTAACACTCAACCTCATTTGCTTGATACGTTCGACTCTTTTGGAACAATCGATTGAAGTGAAGTTTCTAATGCTTCATCAAGCGCATTACTAAGTCTTAGTTTCGCGTCCAAGAAGGTTGTTGGGTCCTCAATACACGTCGTTGTCATCACTTCAAGTTAAAACCTTGAATGTGAAATGGATAACTTACGTTCTAACCACAAGTCATGTAACACTCCACCTCATTTGCTTGATACTTCGACTCTTTTGGAACAAATGATTGAAGTGAAGTTTCTAATGCTTCATCAGCGCATTACTAATCTTAGTTTCGCGTCCAAGAAGGTTGTTGGTCCTCAATACACGTCGTTCTCATCACTTCAGTAAAACCTTGAATGTGAAATGTATAACTTAGTTCTAACCACAAGTCATGTAACACACAACCTCATTTGCTTGATACGTTCCACTCTTTTGGAACAAATCGATTGAAGTGAAGTTTCTAATGCTTCATCAAGCGCATTACTAAGTCTTAGTTTTGCGTCCAAGAAGGTTGTTGGGTCCTCATACACGTCGTTCTCATCACTTCAAGTTAAAACCTTGATGTTGAAATGGGTTTTTTTTTTTTTCTCTTCATACTAATAA
>CM039511.1:47102098-47212354 GCA_022432975.1 Begonia masoniana | reverse complement strand
TTGTTTTCAACTCTTTTGGAACAAATCGATTGAAGTAAAGTTTCTAATACGTCATCAAGGGCATTACTAAGTCTTAGTTTCGCGTCCATGAGGTGTGTTGGGTCCTCAATACAGTCGTTCTCCTCACTGCAAGTTAAAAATGGAATGGAAATGGATTAACTTAGGTCTAACCAAACGTAATGGGACACTCAACCTCATGGGCTTGATACCGATCAACTCTTTTGGACAAATTGATTGGAAATGCAAGTTTCGAATGCTTCATCAAGCGCATTACTAAGTCTAGTTCGCGTCCATGAAGATGTGGGTTATCACTACACGTCGTTATCATCACTTCTAGTTAAAAACCTTGAATGTGAAATGGATAAATTAGGTTCTAACCACAGAATGTAACACTCAACCTCATTTGCTGTACGATCAAACTCATTTTTGGAATAAATCAATGAATTGAAGTTTTCTTGGCTTCATAAGCGGCATTACTAAGATTAATTACGCGGCCATGAAGGTTGTTGGGTCCTCATACACGTCGTTCTCATCACTTCAAGTTAAAACCTGAAGGTGAAATGTTAATTAGATTCTAACCAAAGTCATGTACCTCAACCTCATTGCTTGATACGTTCAACTCTTGGAACAAATCGATGAAGGCAGTTTTCTAATGCTTCATCAAGAGCATTATCAATCGTAGTTTCGCGCCATGAAGGTTGTTAGGTCCTCAAACACGCGTTCTCACAATTCAAGTTAAAACTGAATGTGAAATGAATAATTAGGTCTACCCACAACAAGTCATGTAAACACTCACACCCATTGTTTGATACGTTTAAACTCTTTAGAAAAATCGATTGAATGAAGTTTCTAATGCTATCAAGCGTAGTACTAAGTCTAGTTTCGCGTCCATGAAGGTTGTTGTCCTCAATACAGTCGTTCTCATCATTTCAAGTTAAAAACATTGAATGTGATAATGGATAACTTAGGTTCTAATCACAAGTCATGTAACACTTCAACCTCATTTGCTTGATTACGTTCAACTCTTTTGAGAACAAATCGATGAAGTGAAGTACTAATGCTTCATCAAGCGCATTACTAGTTTAGTTTCGCGTCCAAGAAGGTTGTTGGGTCCTCAATACACGTCGTCTCATCAATTCAACTTAAAACCGGAATGTGAAATAAATAACTTAGGTTCTAACCACAAGTAATGTGCACCACCTCATTTTCTTGATACGATCAACTCTTGGAACAAATTGATTGAAATGACTTTATAATGCTTCTCAGCGCATTACTAAGTCCTTAGTTTCGAGTCCATGCAGTTGTTGGGTTCTCAATACACCGTCGTTCTCATCACTACTCTAGTTAAAAACCTTGAATGTGAATGATAACATTAGGTTCTAACCACCATTAATGTACCACTCCCTCATTTGCTTGAATACGTCACTCGTTTTTTTTGGAATAAATCAATTGAATTGAAGTTCGTTATGCTTCATCAGCGCATTACTAGTCTTAATTACGCGCCATGAGGTTGTTGTCCTCAATGCCACGTCGTTTCTCTCACTTCAAGTTAAAACCTTGATTGAAATGTTTAACCTTAGATTCTAACCACATTCATGTACCACTCACCTCATTTGCTTGATACGTTCAACTCTTTTTGAACAAATCGTTGAATAGAAGTTTTCTAATTTCTTCATCCAGCGCATTATGCATCTTATTTCGCGTCCATGAAGGTTGTTGAGGTCCTCAATACACGTCGTTTCTGCATCAATTTAAGTAAAACCTTGAATGTGAAAATGATAACTTAGGTTCTTACCCACAAGTCATGTACCCGCAACCTCCTTTGTTTTGATACGTTCAACTCTTTTAGAAAAATCGATTGCATGGAGTTTCTAATGCTTTATCAATCGTATTACTAGTCTTAGTTTCGCGTCCCGAAGTTGTTGGGTCCTCATACACGTCCGTTCTCATCATTTCAAGTAAAACCTGAATTGTGAAATTGGATAACTTAGGTTCCTAATCACCCAAGTCATGTAACCTCACCTCATTTGCTGATACTTTCAACTCTTTTGGAACAATCTATTGAAGTTATTACTAATGCTTCATCAACGCGCATTACTAAGTCTTGTTTCGCGTCCGAATGATTTTTGTCCTCAATACCACGTCGGTCTCATCAATTCACTAAAAACCTTGAATGTGAAATAAATAACTTAGGTTCTAAACCTCACGGTCATGTAACACTATCAACACCCTCATTGCTTGATACGTTCAACTCTTTTGGAACAAATCGAGGAGTGAGTTTCTAAATGCTTCAATCACCGCATTACTTGTCTTAGTTTCGCGTCCTCAATGTTTTTCGTCCTCAATACCCGTCGTTCTCATCACTTCTTCAGTTAAACCTTGAATGTTAAATTGATACATAGGTTGTAACCACAATTCATGTAAAACTAACCTCATTTGCTTATACATCAAATCTTTTGGAACAAAATTCCGATTGAGTGCAGTTTCTTATGCTTCATCAAGCGCATTAACTAAGTCTTAGTTACGCGTCCATGCAGGTTGTTGGGTCCTCATACACGTCGTTCTCATCCTTCAGTTAAACCTTGATGTGAAATGGATATCATAGGTTCTACTAACCACAAGTAATGTTAACCTCATCCTCGATTTGCTGATACGTTCAATCTTTTGGAATAAATCGATTGAAGTGAAGTTTCTGAATGCTTTCATCACGTATTATGAACCTTAGTTCGCTTCCATGAAGGTTTTTTGGGTCCTCAATGCACGTCGGTTCATCAATTCAAGTTAAAACCTTGAATGTGAAATGGATACTTAGGTTCTAACACAGTCATGTAAACAATCAAACCTCATTTGCTTGATACGTTCAATCTTGGAACAAATAGATTAAAGTGAAGTTTCTAATGCTTCATCAAGCGCATTATTAAGTCTCGTTCGCGTACATAAAGGTTGGTGGGTCCTCAATATCACGTGTTCTCATCACGTCAAGTTTAAAACCTTGAATGTGAAATGGATAACTTAGGTTCTAACCACAAGTTATGTAACACTCAACCTCATTGCTTGATCCGTTCACTCTTTTGGAACAATCGATTGAAGTTGAGGTTCTAATGCTCCATCAAGCGCATTACTAAGTCTAAGTTTCGCGTCCAAGAAGGTTGTGGGTCCTCAATACACGTCGTTCTCATCAATTCAACTTAAAAACCTTAAATGGGAAAATAAATAAACTAGGTTCTACCACAAGGCAGTAAAAATCAACCTTCATTTGCATTGATACGTTCAATCTTTTGGAACAAAAGCGAGTGAAGGGAAGTTTTCTAAGATCATCCAAGAGCATCCCATTACTTAGTCTTAGTTCGCGTCATCAAGGTTGGTTCGGTCCTCAATACACGTCCCGTTCTCATCACTTCAAGTAAAACCTGAATGTGAAATGGATAACATAGGTTGATAACCACAATCATGGTAACAATATACCTAATGCTTAATCCGATCAATCTTTTGGAACAAATCGATTGAAGGAAGTTTCTTATGCTCATTCAGAGCATTACGAGTCATTAGTTACGCGTCCATGAGGTTGTTGGGTCCTTCAATACACGTCGTTCTCATCCACTTCAAGTTAAAACCTTGAATGTGAAAAATGGTTAACATAGGGTTAGAACACCAAGTAATGTAACACTCATCTCTCATTTGCTGATACGTTCACTCGTTGGAATACATCGATGACGTGAAGTTTAATGCTATCAAGGTAGTTATAACTCTAGTTTCGCGTCCATGAAGGGTTGGGTCCTCAAGCCCGTCCGTTCTCCATCAATTCAAGTAAAACCTTGAATGTGAATGGATAACTTAGGTTCTAACCACAAGGCATGTAACAATGCAACCGTCTTTGGCTTGATAAATTTCAACTCTTTGGACAAATGATTAAAGTGAAGTTTCTAATGCTTCATCAAGCGCATTATTAAGTTTTAGTTTCGAGTCCAGAAAGGTTTTGTTGGGTCCTCAATACACGTCGTTCTCATCACTTCAAGTTAAAACCTTGAATGGAAAGAGAAACTTAGTTTAACCACAAGTCATGTAACACACAACCTCATTTGCTTGATACGTGACTCTTTTGGAACAATCGATTGAAGTGAAGTTCTAGGCTTCATCACAAGCGCAGTACTAAGTCGTAGTTTCGAGTCCATGAGGTGTTGGGTCCTCAATACACGTCGTTTTTCCTCATCACTTCAGTAAAACCTGAATGGAAAATGAATAACTTAGGTTATACCACAATTCAGTAACACTATACCTCATGCTTAATACGATCAAATCTGTGGAAACAAATCGAATTGACGGACGTGTCTTAGGCTTATCAAGCGCCTACTAAGTCTTAGGTTACGCGTCCATGAAGGTGGTGGGTCCAAAACGTGTTCTCACACTTCAAGTTAAAACCTTGAATGTGAAATCGGATAAAATCGGTTCTAACCACAAGTACTGTAACACTCAACCTCATTGCATTATAGTTCACTCTTTTGGAAACAAAGCGATTTGTTTGAAGTGAAGTTTAATGCTTTATCAAGCGCAAGAAAACTCTTAGTTTCGCGTCCATGAGGTTGTGGGTCCTCAATGCACGTCGTTATCATTAAATCCGTTAACACCTTGAATGTGAATGGATCAATTAGGTTCTAACCACAAGTCAGAACACTCAACCACATTGCTTGATAGTTCAACTCTTTTTAAACAAAGCGATTGAAGTGAAGTTTCTAATGCTTCATAAGGCATTACTATAAATCTTAGGTTCGCGTCCAGAAGGTTGTTGGGTCCTCAATACACGTCGTTTATCATCAATTGAAGTTAAAACCTTGAATGTGAAATAAATAACTTAAGGTTCTAACACAAGTCATGTACCCTCACCTCATTTGCTTGATACTTTCACTCTTTTGGAACAAATCTATTTGAAGTGAGGTTCTGATGCTTCATCAAGCGCATTACTTAGTCTTAGTTTTCGTGTCCATCAAGGTTGTTGTGTCCTCAATACACGTGTTCCTCACTTCAAGTTAAAACCTTGAATGTGAATGGATACCTATAGGTTAAACCACAATTCATGTAACAGCTATAATACCTCTTTTGCTTAATACGATCAATCTTTGGAACAAATCGATTGAAGTGCGGTTTCTAATGCTTCATCAGCGCATTAACAAAGTCTTAGTTTCGCGTCCAAGAAGGTTTTTGGGTCCTCAATACACTCGTCTCATCCATTCAACTTAAACCTTGATGTGAAATAAATACTAGGTCTAACCACAAAGTCCTGTAACACTCACCTCATTTGCTTGATACTTTCAACCTTTTGGAACAAACTTGAAGTGAAGTTTCTAATCCCTTCATCAAGCGCATTACCTTAGTCTTAGTTTCTCGTCATCAAGGTTGTTGGGTCCTCAATACACGGCGTTCTCAGCACATCAAGTTAAAACCAGACGTAATGGATACCTAGTTTAACCACAATTCATGTACACTATACCTCTTTTGCTTAATACGACAAATCTTTTGAACAATCGATTGATTAAAGTTTCTTATGCTTCATCAAGCGCATTACTAAGCTCTTAGTTACGCGTTCCATGAAGTTTTTGGGATCCTCATACACGTCCGTTCTCATCACTTCAAGTAAAGCTGAATGTGAAATGGATAACCTAGGTTCTTAACCGCAAAGTATTTAACCTCAACCTCCTTTGCTTGATCGTTTTAACTCTTTTGGAACAAATCGTTGAAGTCAAGTTTCTAATGCTTTATCAGCTTAGTATGACTTCTTAGTTTCGCGTCATGAAGGTTGTTGGGTCCTCAATACACGTTGTTTCTCCTCAATTCAAGTTAAAACCTTGAATGTGGAAATAACATAACTTAGTTTCTACCCCCACAGTCTTGTACCACTAACCTCATTGTTTGACATGTTATCTCTTTTAGACCTTCGATTGAACTGAAGTGTTCTAATGCTTTATCCAGCGTATTACTAAGTCTTGTTTTCGCGTCCTGAAGGTGTTGGGTCCTCAATCACGCGTTCTCATCAATTCAGTTACAACCTTGGAATGTGAAATGGATAAACATTAGGTGTCTAACCCAAGTCATTAACATCTAACCTCATTTTCTTGATACGTTCACTCTTTTTACAATCGATTGAGTGAAGTTTCTAAAGCTGTCATCAAGCGCATTACAATCTTAGTTTCACGTCCAAGAAGGTTGTTGGTCCTCAATACACTCGTTCTCATCATTCAGTTAAAACTTTGAATGTGACAATAAATAACTTATGCTCTAACCCAATTATTGTAACCCTCAACTCATTTGCATGATACGTTTCAACCTTTTTTGGAACAAATCGATTGAAGTGAAGTTTCTAATGCTTCATCAGCGCATTACTTAGCTTATTTCGCGCCATCAAGGTTTTTGGTCCTCAATACACGTCGTTCTCATCACTTCAGATTAAACCATGAATTTGAAATGGATACTTAGGTTGAACCACATTCATGTAACACTAGACCTCATTTGCTGTTATACGATCAAATCTTTTGAACAAATCGATTGAAGTGAGTTCTTAGGCTTCATCAATCGCATTCTAAGTCTTATTTCCCGTCCATGAAGGTTGTTGGTCCTCAATCACGTCGTTCTCATCACTTCAAGTTACAACCTGACTGTGAAATGGATAACATAGGTTCTAATCATACAAGTAATGTAACACTCAACCTCATGCATGATACTCAACTCTTTTGGAACAGTCGATTGAGTGAAGTTCTATACTTTAGCAAAGCGTATTAATAACTCTTCGTTTTCGCCGTTCCATGAAGGTTGTTGGGTCCTCAATGGCACGTCGGTTCTCATCAATTCAAGTTAAAACCTTGAATGGAAATGCTAATTAGTTCACCACAATCATGTAACACTCAACCTATTTGCTTGATATTCAACTCTTTTGGAAAAATCGCTTAAAGGGCAAGTTTTCTAATCTTCATCAAGCACCTTATTGTCTTAGTTTCGCGTCCATGAAGTTGTTGGGTCCTCAATACACGTGCCTTCTCATACTTCAAGTTAAAACCTTGAATGTGAATGGATAACACAGGTTCTAAAACCACAAGTATGGACACTCAACCTCATTTGCATGATAGTTTCAACTCTTTTGGAACAAATCGATTGAAAATGAAGTCTTATGCTTTATCAAGCGTATGATTTAGTCCTTAGTTTCGCTTCATGATTTTGTTTTGGTCCTCAATGCATGTCGTTCTCTCAATTCGTTAAAACCTTGAATGTGAATGGATACCTTAGGTTCTAAAACCCCAGGTCATGTAAACACTCACCTCATTTCTTGATTACTTTCAACTCTTGGCACAAATCGTTACAGAAGTGAAGTTCTAATATGTTTCATCAAGCGCATTATTAATGTCTTAGTTTTCGCGTCCAGAAGGTTGTTGGGTCCACAATACACGTCGTTCTCATCATTTCAATTAAAACTTGAATGTGAAATGGTCACTTCGGTTCTAACCACAAGTCTGTAACACTCAACCTCATTTGCTTGATAACTTTCAATCTTTTGGAACCATCGATTGACGTGAGTTTCTAATGCTTCATCAAGCGCATTACTAAGTCGAGTTCGCGTCGAACCATGAAGGTTGTTGGGTCCTCAACACACTCGTTTCTCATCATTCAACTTTAAACCTTGAAATGTAAATAAAACTTAGGTTCTAACCACAGTCTGTCACACTCACCTCCTTTGCTTGATACGTTCAACTCTTTCGGACAAATCGATTAATTGAAGTTTCCAATGCTTCATCCAGCGCATTAATTAGTCTTAGTTTCGCGTCCATCAAGGTTGTTGGTCCTCAATACACGTCGTTCTCCCATCACTTCAAGTTAAAACTTAATGTGAAATGGATACACTTAGTTTGTACCCATAATTCATGTAAACACTATACCTCATTTTTGCTTATACGATCAAATCTTTGGGAACATCGTATTGAAGTGAAGTTCTTAGCTTCTCAAGCGCATTACTAAGTCTTCTTAGTTCCGCGCCCTGAAGGTTGTTGGGTCCCATACACGTCGTTCTCAGCATTCAAGTAAAACTTGAATGTGAAATGAAATACCTTAGGTTCTACCCACAATCATGTAACACCCACCTCTTTTTTGATACGTTCCACTCCTTTTAGAATAATTCGCTGGAAAGGAAGTTTCTAATGCTATCACGTTTCCCTAAGTCTTAGTTTCTTTGTCGCGTCCATGAAGGTTGTTGGGTCCTCATGCACGTCGTTCTCATCAATTCAATTAAAACTTGAATGTGAAATGGATACTTAGGTTTCAAAACCACAGTCCATGTATCACTCAACCTCATTTGCTTGATAAGTTCAACTCGTTTGGACAAATCGATTAAGTGGAAGTTTCTATGCTTCCATCAGCGCATTTTATGTCTTAGTGTCGCGTCCTGAAGGTTGTTGGGTCCTCAATACAGTCATTAGCAGCCTTCAGTTAACACCTTGCATGTGAAATGGAGTAACCAGGTTCTAACCACAAGTATGTAACACTCAACCTCATTTGCATGATACGTTCAACTCTTTTGGAACAAATCGATTGAAGTGAAGTTTCATATGTTTTATCAAGCGTATTATTTAGTCTTAGTTTCGCGTCCATGAAGGCTGTTGGGTCCTCAATGCACGTCGTTCTCATCAATTCAAGTTAAAACCTTGAATGTGAAATGGATAACTTAGGTTCTAACCACAAGTCATGTAACACTCAACCTCATTTGCTAGATACGTTCAACTCTTTTGGAACAAATCGATTAAAGTGAAGTTTCTAATGCTTCATCAAGCGCATTATTAAGTCTTAGTTTCGCGTCCATGAAGTTTGTTGGGTCCTCAATACACGTCGTTCTCATCAATTCAAGTTAAAACCTTGAATGTGAAATGAATAACTTAGGTTCTACCCACAAGTCATGTAACACTCAACCTCATTTGTTTGATACGTTCAACTCTTTTAGAACAATTCGATTGAAATGAAGTTTCTAATGCTTTATCAAGCGTATTACTAAGTCTTAGTTTCGCTCCATGAAGGTTGTTGGGTCCTCAATACACGTCGTTCTCATCATTTCAAGTTAAAACCTTGAATGTGAAATGGATAACTTAGGTTCTAACCACAAGTCATGTAACACTCAACCTCATTTGCTTGATATGTTCAACTCTTTTTAAACAAATCGATTGAAGTGAAGTTTCTAATGCTTCATCAAGCGCATTACTAAGTCTTAGTTTCACGTCCAAGAAGGATGCTGGGTCCTAAATACACGTCGTTCTCATCAATTCAAGTTAAAACTTTGAATGTGAAATAAATAACTTATGTTCTAACCACAAGTCATGTAACACTCAACCTCATTTGCTTGATACGTTCAACTCTTTTGGAACAAATCGATTGAAGTGAAGTTTCTAATGCTTCATCAAGCGCATTACTTAGTCTTAGTTTCGCGTCCATCAAGGTTGTTGGGTCCTCAATACACGTCGTTCTCATCACTTCAAGTTAAAACCTTGAATGTGAAATGGATAACTTAGGTTGTAACCACAATTCATGTAACACTATACCTCATTTGCTTAATACGATCAAATCTTTTGGAACAAATCGATTGAAGTGAATTTTCTTATGATTCATCAAACGCATTACTAAGTCTTTTTTACGCGTCCATGAAGGTTGTTGGGTCCTCAATACACGTCGTTCTCATCACTTCAAGTTAAAACCTTGAATGTGAAATTGATAACATAGGTTCTAACCACAAGTAATGTAACACTCAACCTCATTTGCATGATACGTTCAACTCTTTTGGAACAAATCGATTGAAGTGAAGTTTCTAATACTTTATCAAGCGTATTATTAACTCTTAGTTTCGCGTCCATGAAGGTTGTTGGGTCCTCAATGCACGTCGTTCTCATCAATTTAAGTTAAAACCTTGAATGTGAAATGGATAACTTAGGTTCTAACCACAAGTCATGTAACACTCAACTTCATTTGCTTGATAAGTTCAACACTTTTGGAACAAATCGATTAAAGTAAAGTTTCTAATGCTTCATCAAGCGCATTATTAAGTCTTAGTTTCGCGTCCATGAAGGTTGTTGGGTCCTCAATACACGTCGTTCTCATCAATTCAAGTTAAAACCTTGAATGTGAAATGAATAACTTAGTTTCTACCCACAAGTCATGTAACACTCAACCTCATTTATTTGATACGTTCAACTCTTTTAGAACAATTCGATTCAAATGAAGTTTCTAATGCTTTATCAAGCGTACTAAGTCTTAGTTTCGCGTCCATGAAGGTTGTTGGGTCCTCAATACACGTCGTTCTCCTCATTTCAAGTTAAAACCTTGAATGTGAAATGGATAACTTAGGTTCTAACCACAAGTCATGTAACACTCAACCTCATTTGCTTGATACGTTAAACTCTTTTGGAACAAATCGATTGAAGTGAAGTTTCATATGTTTTATCAAGCGTATTATTTAGTCTTAGTTTCGCGTCCATGAAGGCTGTTGGGTCCTCAATGCACGTCGTTCTCATCAATTCAAGTTAAAACCTTGAATGTGAAATGGATAACTTAGGTTCTAACCACAAGTCATGTAACACTCAACCTCATTTGCTAGATACGTTCAACTCTTTTGGAACAAATCGATTAAAGTGAAGTTTCTAATGCTTCATCAAGCGCATTATTAAGTCTTAGTTTCGCGTCCATGAAGTTTGTTGGGTCCTCAATACACGTCGTTCTCATCAATTCAAGTTAAAACCTTGAATGTGAAATGAATAACTTAGGTTCTACCCACAAGTCATGTAACACTCAACCTCATTTGTTTGATACGTTCAACTCTTTTAGAACAATTCGATTGAAATGAAGTTTCTAATGCTTTATCAAGCGTATTACTAAGTCTTAGTTTCGCCTCCATGAAGGTTGTTGGGTCCTCAATACACGTCGTTCTCATCATTTCAAGTTAAAACCTTGAATGTGAAATGGATAACTTAGGTTCTAACCACAAGTCATGTAACACTCAACCTCATTTGCTTGATATGTTCAACTCTTTTTAAACAAATCGATTGAAGTGAAGTTTCTAATGCTTCATCAAGCGCATTACTAAGTCTTAGTTTCACGTCCAAGAAGGATGCTGGGTCATAAATACACGTCGTTCTCATCAATTCAAGTTAAAACTTTGAATGTGAAATAAATAACTTATGTTCTAACCACAAGTCATGTAACACTCAACCTCATTTGCTTGATACGTTCAACTCTTTTGGAACAAATCGATTGAAGTGAAGTTTCTAATGCTTCATCAAGCGCATTACTTAGTCTTAGTTTCGCGTCCATCAAGGTTGTTGGGTCCTCAATACACGTCGTTCTCATCACTTCAAGTTAAAACCTTGAATGTGAAATGGATAACTTAGGTTGTAACCACAATTCATGTAACACTATACCTCATTTGCTTAATACGATCAAATCTTTTGGAACAAATCGATTGAAGTGAAGTTTCTTATGATTCATCAAACGCATTACTAAGTCTTTGTTACGCGTCCATGAAGGTTGTTGGGTCCTCAATACACGACGTTCTCATCACTTCAAGTTAAAACCTTGAATGTGAAATTGATAACATAGGTTCTAACCACAAGTAATGTAACACTCAACCTCATTTGCATGATACGTTCAACTCTTTTGGAACAAATCGATTGAAGTGAAGTTTCTAATACTTTATCAAGCGTATTATTAACTCTTAGTTTCGCGTCCATGAAGGTTGTTGGGTCCTCAATGCACGTCGTTCTCATCAATTTAAGTTAAAACCTTGAATGTGAAATGGATAACTTAGGTTCTAACCACAAGTCATGTAACACTCTACTTCATTTGCTTGATAAGTTCAACACTTTTGGAACAAATCGATTAAAGTAAAGTTTCTAATGCTTCATCAAGCGCATTATTAAGTCTTAGTTTCGCGTCCATGAAGGTTGTTGGGTCCTCAATACACGTCGTTCTCATCAATTCAAGTTAAAACCTTGAATGTGAAATGAATAACTTAGTTTCTACCCACAAGTCATGTAACACTCAACCTCATTTATTTGATACGTTCAACTCTTTTAGAACAATTCGATTGAAATGAAGTTTCTAATGCTTTATCAAGCGTACTAAGTCTTAGTTTCGCGTCCATGAAGGTTGTTGGGTCCTCAATACACGTCGTTCTCATCATTTCAAGTTAAAACCTTGAATGTGAAATGGATAACTTAGGTTCTAACCACAAGTCATGTAACACTCAACCTCATTTGCTTGATACGTTAAACTCTTTTGGAACAAATCGATTGAAGTGAAGTTTCTAATGCTTCATCAAGCGCATTACTAAGTCTTAGTTTCGCGTCCAAGAAGGTTGTTGGGTCCTCAATACATGTCGTTCTCATCAATTCAACTTAAAACATTGAATGTGAAATAAATAACTTAGGTTCTAACCACAAGTCATGTAACACTCAACCTCATTTGCTTGATACGTTCAACTCTTTTGGAACAAATCGATTGAAGTGAAGTTTCTAATGCTTCATCAAGCGCATTACTTAGTCTTAGTTACGCGTCCATGAAGGTTGTTGGGTCCTCAATACACGTCGTTCTCATCACTTCAAGTTAAAACCTTGAATGTGAAATGGATAACATAGGTTCTAACCACAAGTAATGTAACACTCAACCTCATTTGCATGATACGTTCAACTCTTTTGGAACAAATCGATTGAAGTGAAGTTTCTAATGCTTTATCAAGCGTATTATTAACTCTTAGTTTCGCGTCCATGAAGGTTGTTGGGTCCTCAATGCACGCCGTTCTCATCAATTCAAGTTAAAACCTTGAATGTGAAATGGATAACTTAGGTTCTAACCACAAGTCATGTAACACTCAACCTCATTTGCTTGATAAGTTCAACTCTTTTGGAACAAATCGATTAAAGTGAAGTTTCTAATGCTTCATCAAGCGCATTATTAAGTCTTAGTTTCGTGTCCATGAAGGTTGTTGGTTCCTCAATACACGTCGTTCTCATCAATTAAAGTTAAAACCTTGAATGTGAAATGGATAACTTAGGTTGTAACCACAATTCATGTAACACTATACCTCATTTGCTTAATACGATCAAATCTTTTGGAACAAATCGATTGAAGTGAAGTTTCTTATGCTTCATCAAACGCATTACTAAGTCTTAGTTACGCGTCCATGAAGGTTGTTGGGTCCTCAATACACGTCGTTCTCATCACTTCAAGTTAAAACCTTGAATGTGAAATGGATAACTTAGGTTGTAACCACAATTCATGTAACACTATACCTCATTTGCTTATACGATCAAATCTTTTGGAACAAATCGATTGAAGTGAAGTTTCTTATGCTTCATCAAACGCATTACTAAGTCTTAGTTACGCGTCCATGAAGGTTGTTGGGTCCTCAATACAAGTCGTTCTCATCACTTCAAGTTAAAACCTTGAATGTGAAATGGATAACACAGGTTCTAACCACAAGTAATGTAACACTCAACCTCATTTGCATGATACGTTCAACTCTTTTGGAACAAATCGATTGAAGTGAAGTTTCTTATGCTTTATCAAGCGTATTATTTAGTCTTAGTTTCGCGTCCATGAAGGCTATTGGGTCCTCAATGCACGTCGTTCTCATCAATTCAAGTTAAAACCTTGAATGTGAAATGGATAACTTAGGTTCTAACCACAAGTCATGTAACACTCAACCTCATTTGCTTGATACGTTCAACTCTTTTGGAACAAATCGATTGAAGTGAAGCTTCTAATGTTTCATCAAGCGCATTAATAAATCTTAGTTTCGTGTCCATGAAGGTTGTTGGGTCCACAATACATGTCGTTCTCTTCTTTTTAATTTAAAACCTTGATTGTGAAATGGATAACTTAGGTTCTAACCAAAAGTCATGTAACACTCAACCTTATTTGCTTGATACGTTCAACTCTTTTGGAACGAATCGATTGAAGTGAAGTTTCTAATGCTTCATCAAGCGCATTATTAAGTCTTAGTTTCGTGTCCATGAAGGTTGTTGGGTCCACAATACATGTCGTTCTCTTCTTTTCAATTTAAAACCTTGAATGTGAAATGGATAACTTAGGTTCTAACCAAAAGTCTTGAAACACTCAACCTCATTTGCTTGATACGTTCAACTCTTTTGGAAGAAATCGATTGAAGTGAAGTTTCTAATGCTTCATCAAGCGCATTATTAAGTCTTAGTTTCGCGTCCATCAAGGTTGCTGCGTCCTCAATAGCCGTCGTTCTCATCACTTTAAGTTAAAACCTTGAAAGTGAAATGGATAACTTAGGTTCTAACCACAAGTCATGTAACACTCAACCTCATTTGCTTGATACGTTCAACTCTTTTGGAACAAGTCGATTGAAGTGAAGTTTCTAATGCTTCATCAAGCGCATTATTAAGTCTTAGTTTTGTGTCCATGAAGGTTGTTACGTCCTCAATACACGTCGTTCTCATCACTTCAAGTTAAAACTTTGAAAGTGAAATGGATAACTTAGGTTCTGACCACAAGTCATGTAACACTCAACCTCTTTTGCTTGATACGTTCAACTGTTTTGGAACGAATCGATTGAAGTGAAGTTTCTAATGCTTCATCAAGCGCATTATTAAGTCTTAGTTTCGCGTCCATGAAGGTTGTTGCGTCCTCAATACACGTCGTTCTCATCACTTCAAGTTAAAACCTTGGAAGTGAAATGGATAACTTAGGTTCTAACCGCAAGTCATGTAACACTCAACCTCATTTGCTTGATACGTTCAACTCTTTTGGAACAAATCGATTGAAGTGAAGTTTCTAATGCTTCATCAAGCGCATTACTAAATCTTAGTTTCGCGTCCATGAAGGTTGTTGGGTCCACAATACATGTCGTTCTCTTCACTTCATGTTAAAACCTTGAATGTGAAATGGATAACTTAGGTTCTAACCACAAGTAATGTAATACTCAACATCATTTGCTTGATACGTTCAACTCTTTTGGAACAAATCGATTGAAGTGAAGTTTCTAATGCTTCATCAAGCGCATTAATAAATCTTAGTTTTGTGTCCATGAAGGTTGTTGGGTCCACAATACATGTCGTTCTCTTCTTTTTAATTTAAAACCTTGAATGTGAAAAGGATAACTTAGGTTCTAACCAAAAGTCATGTAACACTCAACCTCATTTGCTTGATACGTTCAACTCTATTGGAACAAATCGATTGAAGTGAAGTTTCTAATGTTTCATCAAGCGCATTAATAAATCTTAGTTTCGTGTCCATGAAGGTTGTTGGGTCCACAATACATGTCGTTCACTTCTTTTCAATTTAACACCTTTATTGTGAAATTGATAACTTAGTTTCTAACCAAAAGTCATGTAACACTCAACCTCATTTGCTTGATACGTTCAACTCTTTTCGAACAAATCGATTGAAGTGAAGTTTCTAATGCTTCATCAAGCGCATTATTAAGTCTTAGTTTCGCGTCAATGAAGGTTGTTGCGTCCTCAATACACGTCGTTCTCATCACTTCAAGTTAAAACTTTGAAAGTGAAATGGATAACTTAGGTTCTAACCACAAGTCATGTAACACTCAACCTCATTTGCTTGATACGTTCATCTCTTTTGGAACAAATTGATTGAAGTGAAGTTTCTAATGCTTCATCAAGCGCATTATTAAGTCTTAGTTTTGCGTCCATGAAGGTTGTTGCGTTCTCAATAGACGTCGTTCTCATCACTTCAAGTTAAAAACTTGAAAGTGAAATGGATAACTTAGGTTCTAACCACAACTCATGTAACACTCAACCTCATTTGCTTGATACGTTCAACTCCTTTGGAACGAATCGATTGAAGTGAAGTTTCTAATGCTTCATCAAGCGCATTATTAAGTCTTAGTTTCTCGTCCATGAAGGTTGTTGCGTCCTCAATACACGTCGTTCTCATCACTTCAAGTTAAAACCTTAAAAGTGAAATGGATAACTTAAGTTCTAACCACAAGTCATGTAACACTCAACCTCATTTGCTTGATGTGTTCAACTCTTTTGGAACAAATCGATTGAAGTGAAGTTTCTAATGCTTCATCAAGCGCATTACTAAATCTTAGTTTCGCGTCCATGAAGGTTGTTGGGTCCACAATACATGTTGTTCTCTTCTTTTCAATATAAAACATTTATTGTGAAATGGATAACTTAAGTTCTAACCAAAAGTCATGTAACACTAAACCTCATTTGCTTGATACGTTCAACTCTTTTCGAACAAATCGATTGAAGTGAAGTTTCTAATGCTTCATCAAGCGCATTATTAAGTCTTAGTTTCGCGTCCATGAAGGTTGTTGCGTCCTCAATACACGTCGTTCTCATCACTTTAAGTTAAAACTTTGAAAGTGAAATGGATAACTTAGGTTCTAACCACAAGTCATGTAACACTCAACCTCATTTGCTTGATACGTTCAACTCTTTTCGAACAAATCGATTGAAGTGAAGTTTCTAATGCTTCATCAAGCGCATTACTAAATCTTAGTTTCGCGTCCATGAAGGTTGTTGGGTCCACAATACATGTCGTTCTCTTCACTTCAAGTTAAAACCTTGAATGTGAAATGGATAACTTAGGCCCTAACTACAAGTCATGTAACACTCAACTTCATTTGCTTGATACGTTCAACTCTTTTGGAACAAATCGATTGAAGTGAAGTTTCTAATGTTTTATCAAGCGCAATAATAAATCTTAGTTTCGTGTCCATGAAGGTTGTTGGGTCCACAATACAGGTCGTTCTCTTCTTTTCAATTTAAAACCTTTAATGTGAAATGGATAACTTAGGTTCTAACCAAAAGTCATGTAACACTCAACCTCATTTGCTTGATACGTTCAACTCTTTTGGAACAAATTGATTGAAGTGAAGTTTCTAATGCTTCATCAAGCGCATTATTAAGTCTTAGTTTCGCATCCATGAAGGTTGTTGCGTCCTCAATACACGTCGTTCTCATCACTTCAAGTTAAAACCTTGAAAGTGAAATGGATAACTTAGGTTCTAACCACAAGTCATGTAACACTCAACCTCATTTGCTTGATACGTTCAACTCTTTTGGAACAAATCGATTCAAGTGAAGTTTCTAATGCTTTATCAAGCGCATTACTAAGTCTTAGTTTCGCGTCCATGAAGGTTGTTGGGTCCTCAATACACGTCGTTCTCATCACTTGAAGTTAAAACCTTGAAAGTGAAATGGATAACTTAGGTTCTAACCACAAGTCATGTAACACTCAACCTCATTTGCTTGATATGTTCGACTCTTTTGTAACAAATCGATTGAAGTGAAGTTTCTAATGCTTCATCAAGCGTATTACTAAGTCTTAGTTTCGCGTCCATGAAGGTTGTTGGGTCCCCAATACACGTCGTTCTCATCACTTCAAGTTAAAACCTTGAATGTGAAATGGATAACTTAGGTTCTAACCACAAGTCATGTAACACTCAACCTCATTTGCCTGATACGTTCGACTCTTTTGTCACAAATCGATTGAAGTGAAGTTTTTAATGCTTCATCAAGCGCATTACTAAGTCTTAGTTTCGCGTCCATGAAGGTTGTTGCGTCCTCAATACACGTCGTTCTCATCACTTCAAGTTAAAACCTTGAAAGGGAAATGGATAACTTAGGTTCTAACCACAAGTCATGTAACACTCAACCTCATTCGCTTGATACGTTCAACTCTTTTGGAACGAATCGATTGAAGTGAAGTTTCTAATGCTTCATCAAGCACATTATTAAGTCTTAGTATCACGTCCATGAAGGTTGTTGCTTCCTCAATACACGTCGTTCTCATCACTTCAAGTTAACACCTTGAAAGTGAAATGGATAACTTAGGTTCTAACCACAAGTCATGTAACACTCAACCTCATTTGCTTAATACGTTCAACTCTTTTGGAACAAATCGATTGAAGTGAAGTTTCTAATGCTTCATCAAGCGCATTACTAAATCTTAGTTTCGCGTCCATGAAGGTTGTTGGGTCCACAATACATGTCGTTCTCTTCACTTCAAGTTAAAACCTTGAATGTGAAATGGATAACTTAGGTTCTAACCACAAGTAATGTAATACTCAACCTCATTTGCTTGATACGTTCAACTCTTTTGGAATAAATCGATTGAAGTGATGTTTCTAATGCTTCATCAAACGCATTACTAAGTCTTAGTTTCGCGTCCAAGAAAGTTGTTGGGTCCACAATACACGTTGTTCTCGTCACTTCAAGTTAAAACCTTGAAAGTGAAATGGATAACTTAGGTTCTAACCACAAGTCATGTAACACTCAACCTCATTTGCTTGATACGTTCGAATCTTTTGTAACAAATCGATTGAAGTGAAGTTTCTTATGCCTCATCAAGCGTATTACTAAGTCTTTGTTACGCATCCATGATGGTTGTTGGATCCTCAATACACCTCGTTCTCATTACTTCAAGTGAAAACCTTGATTGTAAAATGGATAACTTAAGTTCTAACCACAAGTCATGTAACACTAAACCTCATTTGCTTGATACGATCAACTCTTTTGGAACAAATCGATTAAAATGAAGTTTCTTATGCTTCATCAATCGCATTAATAAGTCTTAATTACGCGTCCATGAAGGTTGTTAGGTCCTCAATACACGTCGTTCTCATCACTTCTAGTTAAAACCGTGAATGTGAAATGGATAACTTAGGTTCTAACCAAAAGTCATGTAACACTCAACCTCATTTGCTTGATACGTTCGACTCTTTTGTAACAAATCGATTGAAGTGAAGTTTCTAATACTTCATCAAGCGCATTACTAAGTCTTAGTATCGCGTCCAAGAAGGTTGTTTGGCTTGAAAGTGAAATGGATAACTTAGGTTCTAACCACAAGTCATGTAACACTCAACCTCATTTGCCTGATACGTTCGACTCTTTTGTAACAAATCGATTGAAGTGAAGTTTCTAATGCTTCATGAAGCGCATTACTAAGTCTTAGTTTCGCGTCCATGAATATTGTTGGGTCCTCAATACACGTCGATCTCATCACTTCAAGTTAAAAGCTTGACAGTGAAATAGATAACTTAGGTTTTAACCACAAGTCATGTAACACTCAACCTCATTTGCTTGATACGTTCCACTCCTTTCGAACAAATCGATTGAAGTAAAGTTTCTAATGCTTCATCAAGCGCATAACTAAGTCTTAGTTTCGCGTCCAAGAAAGTTGTTGGGTCCACAACACACGTCGTTCTCATCACTTCAAGTTAAAACCTTGAAAGTGAAATGGATAACTTAGGTTCTAACCGCAAGTCATGTAACACTCAACCTCATTTGCTTGATACGTTCAACTCTTTTGGAACAAATCGATTGAAGTGAAGTTTCTAATGCTTCATCAAGCGCATTACTAAATCTTAGTTTCGCGTCCATGAAGGTTGTTGGGTCCCCAATACACGTCGTTCTCATCACTTCAAGTTAAAACCTTGAATGTGAAATGGATAACTTAGGTTCTAACCACAAGTCATGTAACACTCAACCTCATTTGCCTGATACGTTCGACTCTTTTGTCACAAATCGATTGAAGTGAAGTTTTTAATGCTTCATCAAGCGCATTACTAAGTCTTAGTTTCGCGTCCATGAAGGTTGTTGCGTCCTCAATACACGTCGTTCTCATCACTTCAAGTTAAAACCTTGAAAGGGAAATGGATAACTTAGGTTCTAACCACAAGTCATGTAACACTCAACCTCATTCGCTTGATACGTTCAACTCTTTTGGAACGAATCGATTGAAGTGAAGTTTCTAATGCTTCATCAAGCACATTATTAAGTCTTAGTATCACGTCCATGAAGGTTGTTGCTTCCTCAATACACGTCGTTCTCATCACTTCAAGTTAACACCTTGAAAGTGAAATGGATAACTTAGGTTCTAACCACAAGTCATGTAACACTCAACCTCATTTGCTTAATACGTTCAACTCTTTTGGAACAAATCGATTGAAGTGAAGTTTCTAATGCTTCATCAAGCGCATTACTAAATCTTAGTTTCGCGTCCATGAAGGTTGTTGGGTCCACAATACATGTCGTTCTCTTCACTTCAAGTTAAAACCTTGAAAGTGAAATGGATAACTTAGGTTCTAACCACAAGTAATGTAATACTCAACCTCATTTGCTTGATACGTTCAACTCTTTGGAATAAATCGATTGAAGTGATGTTTCTAATGCTTCATCAAACGCATTACTAAGTCTTAGTTTCGCGTCCAAGAAAGTTGTTGGGTCCACAATACACGTTGTTCTCGTCACTTCAAGTTAAAACCTTGAAAGTGAAATGGATAACTTAGGTTCTAACCACAAGTCATGTAACACTCAACCTCATTTGCTTGATACGTTCGAATCTTTTGTAACAAATCGATTGAAGTGAAGTTTCTTATGCCTCATCAAGCGTATTACTAAGTCTTTGTTACGCATCCATGATGCTTGTTGGATCCTCAATACACCTCGTTCTCATTACTTCAAGTGAAACCTTGATTGTAAAATGGATAACTTAAGTTCTAACCACAAGTCATGTAACACTAAACCTCATTTGCTTGATACGATCAACTCTTTTGGAACAAATCGATTAAAATGAAGTTTCTTATGCTTCATCAATCGCATTAATAAGTCTTAATTACGCGTCCATGAAGGTTGTTAGGTCCTCAATACACGTCGTTCTCATCACTTCTAGTTAAAACCGTGAATGTGAAATGGATAACTTAGGTTCTAACCAAAAGTCATGTAACACTCAACCTCATTTGCTTGATACGTTCGACTCTTTTGTAACAAATCGATTGAAGTGAAGTTTCTAATACTTCATCAAGCGCATTACTAAGTCTTAGTATCGCGTCCAAGAAGGTTGTTTGGCTTGAAAGTGAAATGGATAACTTAGGTTCTAACCACAAGTCATGTAACACTCAACCTCATTTGCCTGATACGTTCGACTCTTTTGTAACAAATCGATTGAAGTGAAGTTTCTAATGCTTCATGAAGCGCATTACTAAGTCTTAGTTTCGCGTCCATGAATATTGTTGGGTCCTCAATACACGTCGATCTCATCACTTCAAGTTAAAAGCTTGACAGTGAAATAGATAACTTAGGTTTTAACCACAAGTCATGTAACACTCAACCTCATTTGCTTGATACGTTCCACTCCTTTGGAACAAATCGATTGAAGTAAAGTTTCTAATGCTTCATCAAGCGCATAACTAAGTCTTAGTTTCGCGTCCAAGAAAGTTGTTGGGTCCACAACACACGTCGTTCTCATCACTTCAAGTTAAAACCTTGAAAGTGAAATGGATAACTTAGGTTCTAACCGCAAGTCATGTAACACTCAACCTCATTTGCTTGATACGTTCAACTCTTTTGGAACAAATCGATTGAAGTGAAGTTTCTAATGCTTCATCAAGCGCATTACTAAATCTTAGTTTCGCGTCCATGAAGGTTGTTGGGTCCACAATACATGTCGTTCTCTTCACTTCATGTTAAAACCTTGAATGTGAAATGGATAACTTAGGTTCTAACCACAAGTAATGTAATACTCAACATCATTTGCTTGATACGTTCAACTCTTTTGGAACAAATCGATTGAAGTGAAGTTTCTAATGCTTCATCAAGCGCATTAATAAATCTTAGTTTCGTGTCCATGAAGGTTGTTGGGTCCACAATACATGTCGTTCTCTTCTTTTTAATTTAAAACCTTGAATGTGAAAAGGATAACTTAGGTTCTAACCAAAAGTCATGTAACACTCAACCTCATTTGCTTGATACGTTCAACTCTTTTGGAACAAATCGATTGAAGTGAAGTTTCTAATGCTTCATCAAGCGCATTACTAAATCTTAGTTTCGCGTCCATGAAGGTTGTTGGGTCCACAATACATGTCGTTCTCTTCACTTCATGTTAAAACCTTGAATGTGAAATGGATAACTTAGGTTCTAACCACAAGTAATGTAATACTCAACATCATTTGCTTGATACGTTCAACTCTTTTGGAACAAATCGATTGAAGTGAAGTTTCTAATGCTTCATCAAGCGCATTAATAAATCTTAGTTTCGTGTCCATGAAGGTTGTTGGGTCCACAATACATGTCGTTCACTTCTTTTCAATTTAACACCTTTATTGTGAAATGGATAACTTAGTTTCTAACCAAAAGTCATGTAACACTCAACCTCATTTGCTTGATACGTTCAACTCTTTTCGAACAAATCGATTGAAGTGAAGTTTCTAATGCTTCATCAAGCGCATTATTAAGTCTTAGTTTCGCGTCAATGAAGGTTGTTGCGTCCTCAATACACGTCGTTCTCATCACTTCAAGTTAAAACTTTGAAAGTGAAATGGATAACTTAGGTTCTAACCACAAGTCATGTAACACTCAACCTCATTTGCTTGATACGTTCATCTCTTTTGGAACAAATTGATTGAAGTGAAGTTTCTAATGCTTCATCAAGCGCATTATTAAGTCTTAGTTTTGCGTCCATGAAGGTTGTTGCGTCCTCAATAAACGTCGTTCTCATCACTTCAAGTTAAAAACTTGAAAGTGAAATGGATAACTTAGGTTCTAACCACAACTCATGTAACACTCAACCTCATTTGCTTGATACGTTCAACTCCTTTGGAACGAATCGATTGAAGTGAAGTTTCTAATGCTTCATCAAGCGCATTATTAAGTCTTAGTTTCTCGTCCATGAAGGTTGTTGCGTCCTCAATACACGTCGTTCTCATCACTTCAAGTTAAAACCTTAAAAGTGAAATGGATAACTTAAGTTCTAACCACAAGTCATGTAACACTCAACCTCATTTGCTTGATACGTTCAACTCTTTTGGAACAAATCGATTGAAGTGAAGTTTATAATGCTTCATCAAGCGCATTACTAAATCTTAGTTTCGCGTCCATGAAGGTTGTTGGGTCCACAATACATGTTGTTCTCTTCTTTTCAATATAAAACCTTTATTGTGAAATGGATAACTTAGGTTCTAACCAAAAGTCATGTAACACTAAACCTCATTTGCTTGATACGTTCAACTCTTTTCGAACAAATCGATTGAAGTGAAGTTTCTAATGCTTCATCAAGCGCATTATTAAGTCTTAACTTCGCGTCCATGAAGGTTGTTGCGTCCTCAATACACGTCGTTCTCATCACTTTAAGTTAAAACTTTGAAAGTGAAATGGATAACTTAGGTTCTAACCACAAGTCATGTAACACTCAACCTCAATTGCTTGATACGTTCAACTCTTTTCGAACAAATCGATTGAAGTGAAGTTTCTAATGCTTCATCAAGCGCATTACTAAATCTTAGTTTCGCGTCCATGAAGGTTGTTGGGTCCACAATACATGTCGTTCTCTTCACTTCAAGTTAAAACCTTGAATGTGAAATGGATAACTTAGGCCCTAACTACAAGTCATGTAACACTCAACTGCTTCATACGTTCAACTCTTTTGGAACAAATCGATTGAAGTGAAGTTTCTAATGTTTTATCAAGCGCATTAATAAATCTTATTTTCGTGTCCATGAAGGTTGTTGGGTCCACAATACAGGTCGTTCTCTTCTTTTCAATTTAAAACCTTTAATGTGAAATGGATAACTTAGGTTCTAACCAAAAGTCATGTAACACTCAACCTCATTTGCTTGATACGTTCAACTCTTTTGGAACAAATCGATTGAAGTGAAGTTTCTAATGCTTCATCAAGCGCATTATTAAGTCTTAGTTTCGCATCCATGAAGGTTGTTGCGTTCTCAATACACGTCGTTCTCATCACTTCAAGTTAAAACCTTGAAAGTGAAATGGATAACTTAGGTTCTAACCACAAGTCATGTAACACTCAACCTCATTTGCTTGATACGTTCAACTCTTTTGGAACAAATCGATTCAAGTGAAGTTTCTAATGCTTCATCAAGCGAATTACTAAGTCTTAGTTTCGCGTCCATGAAGGTTGTTGGGTCCTCAATACACGTCGTTCTCATCACTTGAAGTTAAAACCTTGAAAGTGAATTTGATAACTTAGGTTCTAACCACAAGTCATGTAACACTCAACCTCATTTGCTTGATATGTTCAACTCTTTTGGAACAAATCGATTGAAGTGAAGTTTCTAATGTTTTATCAAGCGCATTAATAAATCTTATTTTCGTGTCCATGAAGGTTGTTGGGTCCACAATACAGGTCGTTCTCTTCTTTTCAATTTAAAACCTTTAATGTGAAATGGATAACTTAGGTTCTAACCAAAAGTCATGTAACACTCAACCTCATTTGCTTGATACGTTCAACTCTTTTGGAACAAATCGATTGAAGTGAAGTTTCTAATGCTTCATCAAGCGCATTATTAAGTCTTAGTTTCGCGTCCAAGAAAGTTGTTGGGTCCACAATACACGTTGTTCTCGTCACTTCAAGTTAAAACCTTGAAAGTGAAATGGATAACTTAGGTTCTAACCACAAGTCATGTAACACTCAACCTCATTTGCTTGATACGTTCGAATCTTTTGTAACAAATCGATTGAAGTGAAGTTTCTTATGCCTCATCAAGCGTATTACTAAGTCTTTGTTACGCATCCATGATGGTTGTTGGATCCTCAATACACCTCGTTCTCATTACTTCAAGTGAAAACCTTGATTGTAAAATGGATACTTAAGTTCTAACCACAAGTCATGTAACACTAAACCTCATTTGCTTGATACGATCAACTCTTTTGGAACAAATCGATATAAAATGAAGTTTCTTATGCTTCATCAATCGCATTAATAAGTCTTAATTACGCGTCCATGAAGGTTGTTAGGTCCTCAATACACTTCGTTCTCATCACTTCTAGTTAAACCGTGATGTGAAATGATAACTTAGGTTCTACCACAAGTCATGTACACTCAACCTCATTGCTTGATACGTTCGACTCTTTTGTAACAAATCGATTGAAGTGAAGTTTCTAATACTTCATCAAGCGCATTACTAAGTCTTAGTTTCGCGTCCATGAAGGTTGTTTGGCTTGAAAGTGAAATGGATAACTTAGGTTCTAACCCAAGTCATGTAACACTCACCTCATTTGCCTGATACGTTCGACTCTTTTGTAACAAATCGATTGAAGTGAAGTTTCTAATGCTTCATGAAGCGCATTACTAAGTCTTAGTTTCGCGTCCATGAAGGTTGTTGGGTCCTCATACACGTCGTTCTCATCACTTCAAGTTAAAACCTTGAATGTGAAATGGATAACTTAGTTCTAACCACAAGTCATGTAACACTCAACCTCATTTGCTTGTACGTTCCACTCCTTTCGAACAAATCGATTGAGTAAAGTTTCTAATGCTTCATCAAGCGCATAACTAAGTCTTAGTTTCGCGTCCAAGAAAGTTGTTGGGTCCCAACACACGTCGTTCTCATCACTTCAAGTTAAAACCTTGAAAGTGAAATGGATAACTTAGGTTCTAACCGCAAGTCATGTAACACTCAACCTCATTTGCTTGATACGTTCAACTCTTTTGGAACAAATCGATTGAAGTGAAGTTTCTAATGCTTCATCAAGCGCATTACTAAATCTTAGTTTCGCGTCCATGAAGGTTGTTGGGTCCCCAATACACGTCGTTCTCATCACTTCAAGTTAAAACCTTGAATGTGAAATGGATAACTTAGGTTCTAACCACAAGTCATGTAACACTCAACCTCATTTGCCTGATACGTTCGACTCTTTTGTCACAAATCGATTGAAGTGAAGTTTTTAATGCTTCATCAAGCGCATTACTAAGTCTTAGTTTCGCGTCCATGAAGGTTGTTGCGTCCTCAATACACGTCGTTCTCATCACTTCAAGTTAAAACCTTGAAAGGGAAATGGATAACTTAGGTTCTAACCACAAGTCATGTAACACTCAACCTCATTCGCTTGATACGTTCAACTCTTTTGGAACGAATCGATTGAAGTGAAGTTTCTAATGCTTCATCAAGCACATTATTAAGTCTTAGTATCACGTCCATGAAGGTTGTTGCTTCCTCAATACACGTCGTTCTCATCACTTCAAGTTAACACCTTGAAAGTGAAATGGATAACTTAGGTTCTAACCACAAGTCATGTAACACTCACCTCATTTGCTTAATACGTTCAACTCTTTTGGAACAAATCGATTGAAGTGAAGTTTCTAATGCTTCATCAAGCGCATTACTAAATCTTAGTTTCGCGTCCATGAAGGTTGTTGGGTCCACAATACATGTCGTTCTCTTCACTTCAAGTTAAAACCTTGAATGTGAAATGGATAACTTAGGTTCTAACCACAAGTAATGTAATACTCAACCTCATTTGCTTGATACGTTCAACTCTTTTGGAACAAATCGATTGAAGTGAAGTTTCTAATGCTTCATCAAGCGCATTACTAAGTCTTAGTTTCGCGTCCAAGAAGGTTGTTGGGTCCATCAATACATGTCGTTCTCATCACTTCAAGTTAAAACCTTGAATGTGAAATGGATAACTTAGGTTCTAACCACAAGTCATGTAACACTCAACCTCATTTGCTTGATACGTTCAACTCTTTTGGAACAAATCGATTGAAGTGAAGTTTCTAATGCTTCATCAAGCGCATTACTAAGTCTTAGTTACGCATCCATGAAGGTTGTTGGGTCCTCAATACACGTCGTTCTCATTACTTCAAGTTAAAACCTTGATTGTAAATGGATAACTTAGGTTCTAACCACAAGTCATGTAACACTAAACCTCATTTGCTTGATACGTTCAACTCTTTTGGAACAAATCGATTAAATGAAGTTTCTAATGCTTCATCAATCGCATTAATAAATCTTAGTTACGCGTCCATGAAGGTTGTTAGGTCCTCAATACACGTCGTTCTCATCACTTCAAGTTAAAACCTTGAATGTGAAATGGATAACTTAGGTTCTAACCACAAGTCATGTACACTCACCTCATTTGCTTGATACGATTCAACTCTTTTGGAACAATATCGATTGAAGTTAAAGTTTCTAATGCTTCATCAAGCGCATTACTTAAGTCCTTAGTTCGCTCCATGAGGTTGTTGGGTCTTCAATACAAGGTCGTCTCATCACTTCAAGTTAAAAACCTTGAAGTGGAAAATGGATAACGATGGTCACTAACCACAAGTCATGTAACACTTCAACCTCATGTGCTTGATACGTTCAACTCTTTTAGGAACAAATCGATTGAAAGTAAGTGTCTTAAGGCTTCATCTAGGCGAATGACTAAAGTCTGAGTTGCGCGTCCATGCAAGGTTGTTGGGTCCATAATACACGTCCGTTCGCATCACTTCAAGTTAAAACCTCGATAGTGAAAATGGATAACGTAGGTTCTAACCACAAGTCAGTGAACCTCAACCGTCATTTGCTTGAATACGTTCAAATCTTTGGAACAAAATCGATTGAAGTGAAGTTTCTAATGCTTCATCAAGCGCATAACTAAGTCTTAGTTTCGCGTCCAAGAAAGTTGTTGGGTCCACAACACACGTCGTTCTCATCACTTCAAGTTAAAACCTTGAAAGTGAAATGGATAACTTAGGTTCTAACCGCAAGTCATGTAACACTCAACCTCATTTGCTTGATACGTTCAACTCTTTTGGAACAAATCGATTGAAGTGAAGTTTCTAATGCTTCATCAAGCGCATTACTAAATCTTAGTTTCGCGTCCATGAAGGTTGTTGGGTCCACAATACATGTCGTTCTCTTCACTTCATGTTAAAACCTTGAATGTGAAATGGATAACTTAGGTTCTAACCACAAGTAATGTAATACTCAACATCATTTGCTTGATACGTTCAACTCTTTTGGAACAAATCGATTGAAGTGAAGTTTCTAATGCTTCATCAAGCGCATTAATAAATCTTAGTTTCGTGTCCATGAAGGTTGTTGGGTCCACATACATGTCGTTCTCTTCTTTTCAAGTTAAAACCTTGAATGTGAAATGGATAACTTAGGTTCTAACCACAAGTCATGTAACACTCAACCTCATTTGCTTGATACGTTCAACTCTTTTGGGACAAATCGATTGAAGTGAAGTTTCTAATGCTTCATCAGCACATTACTAAGTCTTAGTTTCGCGTCCATGAAGGTTGTTGGGTCCTCAATACACGTCGTTCTCATCACTTCAAGTTAAAACCTTGAATGTGAAATGGATAACTTAGGTTCTAACCACAAGTCATGTAACACTCAACCTCATTTGCTTGATACGTTCAACTCTTTTGGAACAAATCGATTGAAGTGAAGTTTCTAATGCTTCATCAAGCGCATTACTAAGTCTTAGTTTCGCGTCCATGAAGGTTGTTGGGTCTAAAATACAAGTCGTTCTCATCACTTCAAGTTAAAACCTTGAATGTGAAATGGATAACTTAGGTTCTAACCACAAGTCATGTAACACTCAACCTCATTGCTTGATACGTTCAACTCTTTGGAACAAATCGATTGAAGTGAAGTTTCTAATGCTTCATCAAGCGCATTATTAAGTCTTAGTTCGCGTCCATGAAGGTTGTTGCGTCCTCAATACACGTCGTTCTCTCACTTATCAAGTTAAAACCTTGAAGGTGAAATGGATAACTTAGTTCTAACCACAAGTCATGTAACACTCAACCTCATTTGCTTGATACTTCAATCTCTTTTGGAACAAATCGATTGAAGTGAAGTTTCTAATGCTTCATCAAGCGCATTATTAAGTCTTAGTTTCGCGTCATGAAGGTTGTTGCGGTCCTCAATACACGTCGTTCTCATCACTTCAAGTTAAAACTTGAAAGTGAAATGGATAAACTTAGGTTCTAAACCACAAGTCATGTAACACTCAAACCTCATTTGCTTGATACGTTCATCTCTTTTGGAACAAATTCGATTGAAGTGAAGTTTCTAATATGCTTCATCAAGCGCATTACTAAGGCTTAGTTTCGCGTCCATGAAGGTTGTTGCGTCCTCAATACACGTCGTTCTCATCACTTCAAGTTAAAACCTTGAAAGTGAAATGGATAACTTAGGTTCTAACCACAAGTCATGTAACACTCAATCTCATTTGCTTGATACGTTCAACTCTTTGGAACAAATCGATTGAAGTGAAGTTTATAATGCTTCATCAAGCGCATTACTAAAGTCTTAGTTTCGCGTCCATGAAGGTTGTTGCGTCCTCAATACATGTCGTTCTCATCACTTTCAAGTTAAAACCTTAAGTGAAATGGATAACTTAGGTTCTAACCAAAGTCATGTAACACTCAACCTCATTTGCTTGATACGTTCAACTCTTTGGAACAAATCGATTGAAGTGAAGTTTCTAATGCTTCATCAGCGCATTATTAAGTCTTAGTTCGCGTCCATGAAGGTTGTTGGGTCCACAATACACGTCGTTCTCATCACTTTCAAGTTAAAACCTTTGAATGTGAAATGGATAACTTAGGTTCTAACCAAAAGTCATGTAACACTCAACCTCATTTGCTTGATACGTTCAACTCTTTTGGAACAAATCGATTGAAGTGAAGTTTCTAATGCTTCATCAAGCGCATTACTAAGTCTTAGTTTCGCGTCCATGAAGGTTGTTGGGTCCTCAATACACGTCGTTCTCATCACTTCAAGTTAAAACCTTGAATGTGAAATGGATAACTTAGGTTCTAACCACAAGTCATGTAACACTCAACCTCATTTGCTTGATACGTTCAACTCTTTTGGAACAAATCGATTGAAGTGAAGTTTTCTAATGCTTCATCAAGCGCATTACTAAGTCTTAGTTTCGGCTCCATGAAGGTTGTTGGGTCCTCAATACAGTCGTTCTCATTCACTTCAAGTTAAAACCTTGAATGTGAAATGGATAACTTAGGTTCTAACCACAAGTCATGTAAACACTCAACCTCATTTGCTTGATACGTTCAACTCTTTTGGAACAAATCGATTGAAGTGAAGTTTCTAATGCTTCATCAAGCGCATTATTAAGTCTTAGTTTCGCAGTCCATGAAGGTTGTTGCGGTCTCAATACACGTCGTTCTCATCACTTCAAGTTAAAACCTTGAAGTGAAATGGATAACTTAGGTTCTAACCACAAGTCATGTAACACTCAACCTCATTTGCTTGATACGTTCAACTCTTTTGGAACAAATCGATTCAAGTGAAGTTTCTAATGCTTCATCAAGCGAATTACTAAGTCTTAGTTTCGCAGTCCATGAAGTTGTTGGTCCTCAATACACGTCGTTCTCATCACTTCAAGTTAAAACTTGAAAGTGAATTGGATAACTTAGGTTCTAACCACAAGTCATGTAACACTCAACCTCATTTGCTTGATACGTTCAACTCTTTGTAACAAATCGATTGAAGTGAAGTTTCTAATGCTTCATCAAGCGTATTACTAAGTCTTATTTTCGCGTCCAAGAAGGTTGTAGGGTCCCCAATACACGTCGTTCTCATCACTTCAAGTTAAAACTTTGAATGTGAAATGGATAACTTAGGTTCTAACCACAAGTCATGTAACACTCAACCTCATTTGCTTGATACGTTCGACTCTTTTGTAACAAATCGATTGAAGTGAGTTTCTAATGCTTCATCAAGCGCATTACTAAGTCTTAGTTCGCGTCCATGAAGGTTGTTGGTCCTCAATACACGTCGTTCTCATCACTTCAAGTTAAAACCTTGAAAGTGAAATGGATAACTTAGGTTCTAACCACAAGTCATGTAACACTCAACCTCATTGCTTGATACGTTCAACTCTTTTGGAACAAATCGATTGAAGTGAAGTTTCTAATGCTTCATCAAGCGCATTACTAAGTCTTAGTTTCGCGTCCATGAAGGTTGTTGGGTCCTCAATACACGTCGTTCTCATCACTTCAAGTTAAAACCTTGAAGTGAAATGGATAACTTAGGTTCTAACCACAGTCATGTAACACTCAACCTCATTTGCTTGATACGTTCAACTCTTTTGGAACAAATCGATTGAAGTGAAGTTTCTAATGCTTCATCAGCGCATTACTAAGTCTTAGTTCGCGTCCAATGAAGGTTGTTGGGTCCTCAATACACGTTGTTCTCATCACTTCAAGTTAAAACCTTGAAGGTGAAATGGATAACTTAGGTTCTAACCACTAGTCATGTAACACTCAACCTCATTGCTTGATACGTTCGAATTCTTTTGGAACAAATCGATTGAAGTGAAGTATTCTAATGCTTCATCAAGCGCATTACTTAAGTCTTAGTTTCGCGTCCATGAAGGTTGTTGGGTCCCTCAATACACGTCGTTCTCATCACTTCAAGTTAAAACCTTGAAGTGAAATGGATAACTTAGGTTCTAACCACAAGTCATGTACACACTCAACCTCATTTGCTTGATACGTTCGACTCTTTTGTAACAAATATATTAAAGTGAAGTTTCTAATGCTTCATGAAGCGCATTACTAAGTCTTAGTTTCGCGTCCATGAAGGTTGTTGGTCATCAATACACGTCGGTCTCATCACTTCAAGTAAAACCTTGAAGTGAAATGGATAACTTAGGTTCTAACCACAAGTCATGACACACTCAACCTCAGTTGCTTGATACGTTCGACTCTTTTGGAACAAATAGATGAAAGTGAAGTTCTAATGCTTCATGAAGCGCATTACTAAGTCTTAGTTTCGCGTCCATGAAGGTTGTTTGGTCATCAATACACGTCCGGTCCTCATCACTTCAAGTTAAAACCCTGAAAGTGAAATGGATAACTTAGGTTCTAACCACAAGTCATGTAACACTCAACCTACATTTGCTTGATACGTTCACCTTTTGGAACAAATCGATTGAGTGAAGTTATCTAATGCTTCATCAAGCGCATTACTAAGTCTTAGGTTTCGCGTCCAGAAGGTTAGTTGGGTCCCTAATACACGTCGTTCTCATCACTTCAAGTTAAACCATTGAATGTGAAATGGATAACTTAGGTTCTAACCACAAGTCGTGTACACTCAACGCATTTGCTTGATACGTCAACTCTTTGGAACAAATCGATTGAAGTGAAGTTTCTAATGCTTCATTAAGCGCATTACTAAGTCTTAGTTTCGCGTCCATGAAGGTTGTTGGGTCCTCAATACACGTCGTTCTCATCACTTCAAGTTAAAACCTTGAATGTGAAATGGATAACTTAGGTTCTACCACAAGTCATGTAACACTCAACCTCATTTGCTTGATACGTTCAACTCTTTTGGAACAAATCGATTGAAGTGAAGTTTCTAATGCTTCATCAAGCGCATTACTAAGTCTTAGTTTCGCGTCCAATGAAGGTTGTTGGGTCCTAATACACGTCGTTCTCATCACTTCAAGTTAAAACCTTGAATGTGAAATGGATAACTTAGGTTCTAACCACAAGTCGTGTAACACTCAACCTCATTTGCTTGATACATTCCACTCTTAATGGAACAAAGCGATTGCAGTGAAGTTTCTAATGCTTCATCAAGCGCATTACTAAGTCTTATTTTCGCGTCCATGAAGGTTGTTGGGTCCTCAATACACATCGTTCTCATCACTTCAAGTTAAAACCTTGAATGTGAATGGATAACTTAGGTTCTAACCACAAGTCATGTAACACTCAACCTCATTTGCTTGATACGTTCACTCTTTTGGAACAAATCGATGAAGTGAAGTTTCTAATGCTTCATCAAGCGCATTACTAAGTCTTAGTTTCGCGTCCAAGAAGGTTGTTGGGTCCTCAATACACGTCGTTCTCATCACTTCAAGTTAAAACCTTGAAAGTGAAATGGATAACTTAGGTTCTAACCACAAGTCATGTAACACTCAACCTCATTGCTTGATACGTTCAACTCTTTTGGAACAAATCGATTGAAGTGAAATGGATAACTTAGGTTCTAACCACAAGTCATGTAACACTCACCTCATTTGCTTGATACGTTCAACTCTTTTGGAACAAATCGATTGAAGTGAAGTTTCTAATGCTTCATCAAGCGCATTACTAAGTCTTAGTTTCGCGTCCATGAAGGTTGTTGGGTCCTCAATACACGTCGTTCTCATCACTTCAAGTTAAAACCTTGAATGTGAAATGGATAACTTAGGTTCTAACCACAAGTCATGTAACACTCAACCTCATTTGCTTGATACGTTCAACTCTTTTGGAACAAATCGATTGAAGTGAAGTTTCTAATGCTTCATCAAGCGCATTATAAGTCTTAGTTTCGCGTCCAATGAAGGTTGTTGGGTCCTCAATACACGTCGTTCTCATCACTTCAAGTTAAAACTTGAAAGTGAAATGGATAACTTAGGTTCTAACCACAAGTCATGTAACACTCAACCTCATTTGCTTGATACGTTCAACTCTTTTGTGAACAAATCGATTGAAGTGAAGTTTCTAATGCTTCATCAAGCGCATTACTAAGTCTTAGTTTCGCGTCCATGAAGGTTGTTGGTCCTCAATACACTGCGTCTCATCACTTCAAGTTAAAACCTTGAAAGTGAAATGGATAACTTAGGTTCTAAACCACAAGTCATGTACACTCAACCTCATTTGCTTGATACGTTCAACTCTTTTGTAAGCAAATTGATTGAAGTGAAGTTTCTAATGCTTCATCAAGCGCATTACTAAGTCTTAGTTTCGCGTCCATGAAGTTTGTTGGGTCCTCAATACACGTCTGTTCTCATCACTTCAAGTTAAACCTTAAAGTGAAATGGATAACTTAGGTTCTAAACCAAGTCATGTAACACTCAACCTCATTTGCTTGATACGTTCGACTCTTTTGTAACAAATCGATTGAAGTGAAGTATCTAATGCTTCATCAAGCGCATTACTAAGTCTTAGTTTCGCGTCCAATGAGGTTGTTGGGTCCTCAATACACGCCGGTCTCATCACTTCAAGTTAAAACCTTGAAAGTGAAATGGATAACTTAGGTTCTAACCACAAGTCATGTAACACTCAACCTCATTTGCTTGATACGTTCGACTCTTTTGTAACAAATATATTGAAGTGAAGTTTCTAATGCTTCATGAAGCGCATTACTAAGTCTTAGTTTCGCGTCCATGAAGGTTGTTGGGTCATCAATACACGTCGGTCTCATCACTTCAAGTTAAAACCCTGAAAGTGAAATGGATAACTTAGGTTCTAACCACAAGTCATGTAATAGTCAACCTCATTTGCTTGATACGTTCGACTCTTTGGAACAAATCGATTGAAGTGAAGTATCTAATGCTTCATCAAGCGCATTACTAAGTCTTAGTTTCGCGTCCAAGAAGGTTGTTGGGTCCTAAATACACGTCGTTCTCATCACTTCAAGTTAAAACCTTGAATGTGAAATGGATAACTTAGGTTCTAACCACAAGTCGTGTAACACTCAACCACATTTGCTTGATACGTTCAACTCTTTTGGAACAAATCGATTGAAGTGAAGTTTCTAATGCTTCATTAAGCGCATTACTAAGTCTTAGTTTCGCGTCCAGAAGGGTTGTTGGGGTCCATCAATACACGTCGTTCTCATCACTTCAAGTTAAAACCTTGAATGTGAAATGGATACTTAGGTTCTAACCACAAGTCATGTAACACTCAACCTCATTTGCTTGATACGTTCACTCTTTTGGAACAAATCGATTGAAGTGAAGGTTCTAATGCTTCATCAAGCGCATTACTAAGTCTTAGTTTCGCGTCCATGAAGGTTGTTGGGTCCTCAATACACGTCGTTCGCATCACTTCAAGTTAAAACCTTGAATGTGAAATGGATAACTTAGGTTCTAACCACAAGTCATGTAACACTCAACCCGATTGCTTGATACGTTCAACTCTTTTGGAACAAATCGATTGAAGTGAAGTTTCTAATGCTTCATCAAGCGCATTACTAAGTCTTAGTTTCGCGTCCATGAAGGTTGTTGGGTCCTCAATACACAGTCGTTCTCATCACTTCAAGTTAAAACCTTGAATGTGAAATGGATAACTTAGGTTCTAACCACAAGTCATGTAACACTCAACCTCATTTGCTTGATACGTTCAACTCTTTTGGAACAAATCGATTGAAGTGAAGTTTCTAATGCTTCATCAAGCGCATTACTAGTCTTAGTTTCGCGTCCATGAAGGTTGTTGGGTCCTCAATACACGTCGTTCTCATCACTTCAAGTTAAAACCTGAATGTGAAATGGATACTTAGGTTCTAACCACAAGTCATGTAACACTCAACCTCATTGCTTGATACGTTCAACTCTTTTGGAACAAATCGATTGAAGTGAAATGGATACTTAGGTTCTAACCACAAGTCATGTAACACTCAACCTCATTTGCTTGATACGTTCAACTCTTTTGGAACAAATCGATTGAAGTGAAGTTCTAATGCTTCATCAAGCGCATTACTAAGTCTTAGTTTCGCGTCCATGAAGGTTGTTGGGTCCTCAATACACGTCGTTCTCATCACTCAAGTTAAAACCTGAATGTGAAATGGATACTTAGGTTCTAACCACAAGTCATGTAACACTCAACCTCATTGCTTGATACGTTCGACTCTTTTGGAACAAATCGATGAAGTGAAGTTTCTAATGCTCATCAAGCGCATTACTAGTCTTAGTTTCGCGTCCATGAAGGTTGTTGGGTCCTCAATACACGTCGTTCTCATCACTTCAAGTTAAAACTTGAATGTGAAATGGATACTTAGGTTCTAACCACAAGTCATGTAACACTCAACCTCATTGCTTGATACGTTCAACTCTTTTGGAACAAATCGATGAAGTGAAGTTTCTAATGCTTCATCAAGCGCATTACTAGTCTTAGTTTCGCGTCCAGAAGGTTGTTGGGTCCTCAATACACGTCGTTCTCATCACTTCAAGTTAAAACCTGAATGTGAAATGGATAACTTAGGTTCTAACCACAAGTCATGTAACACTCAACCTCATTTGCTTGATACGTTCGACTCTTTTGGAACAATCGATTGAAGTGAAGTTTCTAATGCTTCATGAAGCGCATTACTAAGTCTTAGTTTCGCGTCCATGAAGGTTGTTGGGTCCTCAATACACGTCGTTCTCATCACTTCAGTTAAAAACTTGAAAGTGAAATGGAAACCTTAGGTTCGAACCACAGGTCATGTAACACTCAACCTCATTTGCTTGATACGTTCAACTCTTTTTGGACAAATCGATTGAAAGTGAAGTTCTAATTGCTTCATCAAGCGCATTACTAAGTCTTAGTTTCGCGTCCAAGAAGGTTGTTGGGTCCTCAAACACTGTTCTCATCACTTCAAGATAAACCTTGAATGTGAAATGGATAACTTAGGTTCTAACACAAGTCATGTAACACTCAACCTCATTTGCTTGCTACGTTCAACTCTTTTGGAACAAATCGATTGAGGGAAGTTTTCTAATGCTTCATCAAGCGCATTATTAAGTCTTAGTTTCGCGTCCATGAGGTTGTTGGGTCCTCAATACACGTCGTTCTCATCACTTCAAGTTAAAACCTTGAAGGTGAAATGGATAACTTAGGTTCTAACCACAAGTCATGTAACACTCAACCTCATTTGCTTGATCCGTTCAACTCTTTTGGAACAATCGATTGAAGTGAGTTTCTAATGCTCATCAAGCGCATTACTAAGTCTTAGTTTCGCGTCCATGAAGGTTGTTGGTCCTCAATACACGTCGTTCTCATCACTCAAGTTAAAACCTGAATGTGAAATGGATACTTAGGTTCTAACACAAGTCATGTAACACTCAACCTCATTGCTTGATACGTTCAACTCTTTTGGAACAAATCGATGAAGTGAAGTTTCTAATGCTCATCAAGCGCATTACTAAGTCTTAGTTTCGCGTCCATGAAGTTGTTGGGTCCTCAATACACGTCGTTCTCATCACTTCAAGTTAAAACCTTGAAAGTGAAATGGATAACTTAGGTTCTAACACAAGTCATGTAACACTCACCTCATTTGCTTGATACGTTCAACTCTTTTGGAACAAATCGATTGAAGTGAAGTTTCTAATGCTTCATCAGCGCATTACTAAGTCTTAGTTTCGCGTCCAAGAAGGTTGTTGGGTCCTCAATACACGTCGTTCTCATCACTTCAAGTTAAAACCTTGAAAGTGAAATGGATAACTTAGGTTCTAACCACAAGTCATGTAAACTCAACCTCATTTGCTTGATACGTTCAACTCTTTTGGAACAAATCGATTGAAGGAAGTTTCTAATGCTTCATCAAGCGCATTACTAAGTCTTAGTTTCGCGTCCATGAAGGTTGTTGGGTCCTAATACACGTCGTTCTCATCACTTCAAGTTAAAACCTTGAATGTGAAATGGATAACTTAAGGTTCTAACCACAAGTCCTGTAACACTCAACCTCATTGCTTGATACGTTCAACTCTTTTGGAACAAATCGATTGAAGTGAAGTTTCTAATGCTTCATCAAGCGCATTACTTAGTCTTAGTTTCGCGTCCATTGAGGTTGTTGGGTCCTCAATACACGTCGTTCTCATCACTTCAAGTTAAAACCTTGAATGTGAAATGGATAACTTAGGTTCTAACCACAAGTCATGTAACACTCAACCTCATTTGCTTGATACGTTCAACTCTTTGGAACAAATCGATTGAACTGAAGTTTCTAATGCTTCATCAAGCGCATTAATACGAAGTCTTAGTTTCGCGTCCATGAGGGTTGTTGGGTCCTCAATACACGTCGTTCTCATCACTTCAAGTTAAAACCTTGAATGTGAAATGGATACTTAGGTTCTAACCACAAGTCATGTAACACTCCAACTCATTTGCTTGATACTTCACTCTTTGGAACAAATCGATTGAAGTGAAGTTTCTAATGCTTCATCAAGCGCAATTACTAAGTCTTAGTTTCGCGTCCATGAAGGTTGTTGGTCCTCAATACACGTCGTTCTCATCACTTCAAGTTAAAACCTTGAATGTGAATGGATAACTTAGGTTCTAACCACAAGTCATGTAACACTCAACTCATTTGCTTGATACGTTCAACTCTTTTGGAACAAATCGATTGAAGTGAAGTTTCTAATGCTTCATCAAGCGCATTACTAAGTCTTAGTTCGCGTCCATGAAGGTTGTTGGGTCCTCAATACACGTCGTTCTCATCACTTCAAGTTAAAACTTGAATGTGAAATGGATAACTTAGGTTCTAACCACAAGTCATGTAACACTCAACTCATTTGCTTGATACGTTCAACTCTTTTGGAACAAATCGATGAAGTGAAGTTTCTAATGCTTCATCAGCGCATTACTAAGTCTTAGTTTCGCGTCCATGAAGGTTGTTGGTCCTCAATACACGTCGTTCTCATCACTTCAAGTTAAAACTTGAATGTGAAATGGATAACTTAGGTTCTAACCACAAGTCATGTAACACTCAACTCATTTGCTTGATACGTTCAACTCTTTTGGAACAAATCGATGAAGTGAAGTTTCTAATGCTTCATCAGCGCATTACTAAGTCTTAGTTTCGCGTCCATGAAGTTGTTGGGTCCTCAATACACGTCGTTCTCATCACTCAAGTTAAAACCTTGAATGTGAATGGATAACTTAGGTTCTAACCACAAGTCATGTAACACTCAACCTCATTTGCTGATACGTTCAACTCTTTTGGAACAAATCGATTGAAGTGAGTTTCTAATGCTTCATCAGCGCATTACTAAGTCTTAGTTTCGCGTCCATGAAGTTGTTGGGTCCTCAATACACGTCGTTCTCATCACTCAAGTTAAAACCTTGAATGTGAATGGATAACTTAGGTTCTAACCACAAGTCATGTAACACTCAACCTCATTGCTTGATACGTTCAACTCTTTTGGAACAAATCGATTGAAGTGAGTTTCTAATGCTTCATCAAGCGCATTACTAAGTCTTAGTTTCGCGTCCAAGAAGGTTGTTGGGTCCTCAATACACGTCGTTCTCATCACTTCAAGTTAAAACCTTGAATGTGAAATGGATAACTTAGGTTCTAACCACAAGTCATGTAACACTCAACCTCATTTGCTTGATACGTTCAACTCTTTTGGAACAAATCGATGAAGTGAAGTTTCTAATGCTTCATCAAGCGCATTACTAAGTCTTAGTTTCGCGTCCATGAAGGTTGTTGGGTCCTCAATACACGTCGTTCTCATCACTTCAAGTTAAAACCTTGAAAGTGAAATGGATAACTTAGGTTCTAACCACAAGTCATGTAACACTCAACCTCATTTGCTTGATACGTTCAACTCTTTTGGAACAAATCGATTGAAGTGAAGTTTCTAATGCTTCATCAAGCGCATTACTAAGTCTTAGTTTCGCGTCCATGAAGGTTGTTGGGTCCTCAATACACGTCGTTCTCATCACTTCAAGTTAAAACCTTGAAAGTGAAATGGATAACTTAGGTTCTAACCACAAGTCATGTAACACTCAACCTCATTTGCTTGATACGTTCAACTCTTTTGGAACAAATCGATTGAAGTGAAGTTTCTAATGCTTCATCAAGCGCATTACTAAGTCTTAGTTTCGCGTCCAAGAAGGTTGTTGGGTCCTCAATACACGTCGTTCTCATCACTTCAAGTTAAAACCTTGAATGTGAAATGGATAACTTAGGTTCTAACCACAAGTCATGTAACACTCAACCTCATTTGCTTGATACGTTCAACTCTTTTGGAACAAATCGATTGAAGTGAAGTTTCTAATGCTTCATCAAGCGCATTACTAAGTCTTAGTTTCGCGTCCATGAAGGTTGTTGGGTCCTCAATACACGTCGTTCTCATCACTTCAAGTTAAAACCTTGAAAGTGAAATGGATAACTTAGGTTCTAACCACAAGTCATGTAACACTCAACCTCATTTGCTTGATACGTTCAACTCTTTTGGAACAAATCGATGAAGTGAAGTTTCTAATGCTTCATCAAGCGCATTACTAAGTCTTAGTTTCGCGTCCATGAAGGTTGTTGGGTCCTCAATACACGTCGTTCTCATCACTTCAAGTTAAAACCTTGAAAGTGAAATGGATAACTTAGGTTCTAACCACAAGTCATGTAACACTCAACCTCATTTGCTTGATACGTTCAACTCTTTTGGAACAAATCGATTGAAGTGAAGTTTCTAATGCTTCATCAAGCGCATTACTAAGTCTTAGTTTCGCGTCCATGAAGGTTGTTGGGTCCTCATACACGTCGTTCTCATCACTTCAAGTTAAAACCTTGAATGTGAAATGGATAACTTAGGTTCTAACCACAAGTCATGTAACACTCAACCTCATTTGCTTGATACGTTCAACTCTTTTGGAACAATCGATTGAAGTGAAGTTTCTAATGCTTCATCAAGCGCATTACTAAGTCTTAGTTTCGCGTCCATGAAGGTTGTTGGGTCCTCAATACACGTCGTTCTCATCACTTCAAGTTAAAACCTTGAATGTGAAATGGATAACTTAGGTTCTAACCACAAGTCATGTAACACTCAACCTCATTTGCTTGATACGTTCAACTCTTTTGGAACAAATCGATTGAAGTGAAGTTTCTAATGCTTCATCAAGCGCATTACTAAGTCTTAGTTTCGCGTCCATGAAGGTTGTTGGGTCCTCAATACACGTCGTTCTCATCACTTCAAGTTAAAACCTTGAATGTGAAATGGATAACTTAGGTTCTAACCACAAGTCATGTAACACTCAACCTCATTTGCTTGATACGTTCAACTCTTTTGGAACAAATCGATTGAAGTGAAGTTTCTAATGCTTCATCAAGCGCATTACTAAGTCTTAGTTTCGCGTCCATGAAGGTTGTTGGGTCCTCAATACACGTCGTTCTCATCACTTCAAGTTAAAACCTTGAAAGTGAAATGGATAACTTAGGTTCTAACCACAAGTCATGTAACACTCAACCTCGTTTGCTTGATACGTTCAACTATTTTGGAACAAATCGATTGAAGTGAAGTTTCTAATGCTTCATCAAGCGCGGGGTTGCGCCCCCACAATCCCGGCTTGTTTCGGTTAGGCTTGAAAGGGTTATATAAGACTCTGCTTCTCCATCTCCTTGGGAGTGGAAAAAACAGCACGAATTGGCCCCAAACCGTGTTCAAGAGTCGATTGTCTCCTTGGAAGAACTATTGCCAAAGGCTTCAAAATATTACCTATTGGCCGATTTCTTGAAGTTTTGCATATCTTTTCCATTTCACGAAGCGGAACCTACGCATTCCACTATCACACACCTCACTCACCACTAACATCCTATAAGTTCGTTTCACTAAGACATTGTGGCATTCATAGTTAATTGGCAATTGAGGTTTTCTCGGCCATTTCTTGCCAATCGAGGAGCTCAGATCCCTCTAAGCTCTAAACGTTTCTTGCAGGTTAGGGCTATATCAAGTGGTATCAGAGCTTGGCTAGCTCCTTTAGGGTGCTGGAAACCAAGTTGGTTGTTTCCCAAACCATTTGGTTTTGTCCAAAACCGATTCACAAACGGGTTACTGGATTCATCTTTGCGGTTTGTATGTGTGTTTAGTTTTCTTGTTTTTTTTTTTTTTTTTTTTTTTTTTTTTTTTTTTTTTTTTTTTTTTTTTTTTTTTTTTTTTTTTTTTTTTTTTTTTTTTTTTTTTTTTTTTTTTTTTTTTTTTTTTTTTTTTTTTTTTTTTTTTTTTTTTTTTTTTTTTTTTTTTTTTTTTTTTTTTTTTTTTTTTTTTTTTTTTTTTTTTTTTTTTTTTTTTTTTTTTTTTTTTTTTTTTTTTTTTTTTTTTTTTTTTTTTTTTTTTTTTTTTTTTTTTTTTTTTTTTTTTTTTTTTTTTTTTTTTTTTTTTTTTTTTTTTTTTTTTTTTTTTTTTTTTTTTTTTTTTTTTTTTTTTTTTTTTTTTTTTTTTTTTTTTTTTTTTTTTTTTTTTTTTTTTTTTTTTTTTTTTTTTTTTTTTTTTTTTTTTTTTTTTTTTTTTTTTTTTTTTTTTTTTTTTTTTTTTTTTTTTTTTTTTTTTTTTTTTTTTTTTTTTTTTTTTTTTTTTTTTTTTTTTTTTTTTTTTTTTTTTTTTTTTTTTTTTTTTTTTTTTTTTTTTTTTTTTTTTTTTTTTTTTTTTTTTTTTTTTTTTTTTTTTTTTTTTTTTTTTTTTTTTTTTTTTTTTTTTTTTTTTTTTTTTTTTTTTTTTTTTTTTTTTTTTTTTTTTTTTTTTTTTTTTTTTTTTTTTTTTTTTTTTTTTTTTTTTTTTTTTTTTTTTTTTTTTTTTTTTTTTTTTTTTTTTTTTTTTTTTTTTTTTTTTTTTTTTTTTTTTTTTTTTTTTTTTTTTTTTTTTTTTTTTTTTTTTTTTTTTTTTTTTTTTTTTTTTTTTTTTTTTTTTTTTTTTTTTTTTTTTTTTTTTTTTTTTTTTTTTTTTTTTTTTTTTTTTTTTTTTTTTTTTTTTTTTTTTTTTTTTTTTTTTTTTTTTTTTTTTTTTTTTTTTTTTTTTTTTTTTTTTTTTTTTTTTTTTTTTTTTTTTTTTTTTTTTTTTTTTTTTTTTTTTTTTTTTTTTTTTTTTTTTTTTTTTTTTTTTTTTTTTTTTTTTTTTTTTTTTTTTTTTTTTTTTTTTTTTTTTTTTTTTTTTTTTTTTTTTTTTTTTTTTTTTTTTTTTTTTTTTTTTTTTTTTTTTTTTTTTTTTTTTTTTTTTTTTTTTTTTTTTTTTTTTTTTTTTTTTTTTTTTTTTTTTTTTTTTTTTTTTTTTTTTTTTTTTTTTTTTTTTTTTTTTTTTTTTTTTTTTTTTTTTTTTTTTTTTTTTTTTTTTTTTTTTTTTTTTTTTTTTTTTTTTTTTTTTTTTTTTTTTTTTTTTTTTTTTTTTTTTTTTTTTTTTTTTTTTTTTTTTTTTTTTTTTTTTTTTTTTTTTTTTTTTTTTTTTTTTTTTTTTTTTTTTTTTTTTTTTTTTTTTTTTTTTTTTTTTTTTTTTTTTTTTTTTTTTTTTTTTTTTTTTTTTTTTTTTTTTTTTTTTTTTTTTTTTTTTTTTTTTTTTTTTTTTTTTTTTTTTTTTTTTTTTTTTTTTTTTTTTTTTTTTTTTTTTTTTTTTTTTTTTTTTTTTTTTTTTTTTTTTTTTTTTTTTTTTTTTTTTTTTTTTTTTTTTTTTTTTTTTTTTTTTTTTTTTTTTTTTTTTTTTTTTTTTTTTTTTTTTTTTTTTTTTTTTTTTTTTTTTTTTTTTTTTTTTTTTTTTTTTTTTTTTTTTTTTTTTTTTTTTTTTTTTTTTTTTTTTTTTTTTTTTTTTTTTTTTTTTTTTTTTTTTTTTTTTTTTTTTTTTTTTTTTTTTTTTTTTTTTTTTTTTTTTTTTTTTTTTTTTTTTTTTTTTTTTTTTTTTTTTTTTTTTTTTTTTTTTTTTTTTTTTTTTTTTTTTTTTTTTTTTTTTTTTTTTTTTTTTTTTTTTTTTTTTTTTTTTTTTTTTTTTTTTTTTTTTTTTTTTTTTTTTTTTTTTTTTTTTTTTTTTTTTTTTTTTTTTTTTTTTTTTTTTTTTTTTTTTTTTTTTTTTTTTTTTTTTTTTTTTTTTTTTTTTTTTTTTTTTTTTTTTTTTTTTTTTTTTTTTTTTTTTTTTTTTTTTTTTTTTTTTTTTTTTTTTTTTTTTTTTTTTTTTTTTTTTTTTTTTTTTTTTTTTTTTTTTTTTTTTTTTTTTTTTTTTTTTTTTTTTTTTTTTTTTTTTTTTTTTTTTTTTTTTTTTTTTTTTTTTTTTTTTTTTTTTTTTTTTTTTTTTTTTTTTTTTTTTTTTTTTTTTTTTTTTTTTTTTTTTTTTTTTTTTTTTTTTTTTTTTTTTTTTTTTTTTTTTTTTTTTTTTTTTTTTTTTTTTTTTTTTTTTTTTTTTTTTTTTTTTTTTTTTTTTTTTTTTTTTTTTTTTTTTTTTTTTTTTTTTTTTTTTTTTTTTTTTTTTTTTTTTTTTTTTTTTTTTTTTTTTTTTTTAAAGCCTTCCCACAAGAAGAGACTCATAACCAAAAGCGGGAGAGTCTAGCATGCAAGGACAACTGAATGGGATAAGTTGAATGTTGGAAGCCTTAAGTAAACAAACTCTATGAAATGAACTTAAAATTTGAAAGTGAAATGGATAACTTAGGTTCTAACCACAAGTCATGTAACACTCAACCTCATTTGCTTGATACGTTCAACTCTTTTGGAACAAATCGATTGAAGTGAAGTTTCTAATGCTTCATCAAGCGCATTACTAAGTCTTAGTTTCGCGTCCAAGAAGGTTGTTGGGTCCTCAATACACGTCGTTCTCATCACTTCAAGTTAAAACCTTGAATGTGAAATGGATAACTTAGGTTCTAACCACAAGTCATGTAACACTCAACCTCATTTGCTTGATACGTTCAACTCTTTTGGAACAAATCGATTGAAGTGAAGTTTCTAATGCTTCATCAAGCGCATTACTAAGTCTTAGTTTCGCGTCCATGAAGGTTGTTGGGTCCTCAATACACGTCGTTCTCATCACTTCAAGTTAAAACCTTGAATGTGAAATGGATAACTTAGGTTCTAACCACAAGTCATGTAACACTCAACCTCATTTGCTTGATACGTTCAACTCTTTTGGAACAAATCGATTGAAGTGAAGTTTCTAATGCTTCATCAAGCGCATTACTAAGTCTTAGTTTCGCGTCCAAGAAGGTTGTTGGGTCCTCAATACACGTCGTTCTCATCACTTCAAGTTAAAACTTGAATGTGAAATGGATAACTTAGGTTCTAACCACAAGTCATGTAACACTCAACCTCATTTGCTTGATACGTTCAACTCTTTTGGAACAAATCGATTGAAGTGAAGTTTCTAATGCTTCATCAAGCGCATTACTAAGTCTTAGTTTCGCGTCCAAGAAGGTTGTTGGGTCCTCAATACACGTCGTTCTCATCACTTCAAGTTAAAACCTTGAATGTGAAATGGATACTTAGGTTCTAACCACAAGTCATGTAACACTCAACCTCATTTGCTTGATACGTTCAACTCTTTTGGAACAAATCGATTGAAGTGAAGTTTCTAATGCTTCATCAAGCGCATTACTAAGTCTTAGTTTCGCGTCCATGAAGGTTGTTGGGTCCTCAATACACGTCGTTCTCATCACTTCAAGTTAAAACCTTGAATGTGAAATGGATAACTTAGGTTCTAACCACAAGTCATGTAACACTCAACCTCATTTGCTTGATACGTTCAACTCTTTTGGAACAAATCGATTGAAGTGAAGTTTCTAATGCTTCATCAAGCGCATTACTAAGTCTTAGTTTCGCGTCCAAGAAGGTTGTTGGGTCCTCAATACACGTCGTTCTCATCACTTCAAGTTAAAACCTTGAATGTGAAATGGATAACTTAGGTTCTAACCACAAGTCATGTAACACTCAACCTCATTTGCTTGATACGTTCAACTCTTTTGGAACAAATCGATTGAAGTGAAGTTTCTAATGCTTCATCAAGCGCATTACTAAGTCTTAGTTTCGCGTCCAAGAAGGTTGTTGGGTCCTCAATACACGTCGTTCTCATCACTTCAAGTTAAAACCTTGAATGTGAAATGGATACTTAGGTTCTAACCACAAGTCATGTAACACTCAACCTCATTTGCTTGATACGTTCAACTCTTTTGGAACAAATCGATTGAAGTGAAGTTTCTAATGCTTCATCAAGCGCATTACTAAGTCTTAGTTTCGCGTCCATGAAGGTTGTTGGGTCCTCAATACACGTCGTTCTCATCACTTCAAGTTAAAACCTTGAATGTGAAATGGATAACTTAGGTTCTAACCACAAGTCATGTAACACTCAACCTCATTTGCTTGATACGTTCAACTCTTTTGGAACAAATCGATGAAGTGAAGTTTCTAATGCTTCATCAAGCGCATTACTAAGTCTTAGTTTCGCGTCCAAGAAGGTTGTTGGGTCCTCAATACACGTCGTTCTCATCACTTCAAGTTAAAACCTTGAATGTGAAATGGATAACTTAGGTTCTAACCACAAGTCATGTAACACTCAACCTCATTTGCTTGATACGTTCAACTCTTTTGGAACAAATCGATTGAAGTGAAGTTTCTAATGCTTCATCAAGCGCATTACTAAGTCTTAGTTTCGCGTCCATGAAGGTTGTTGGGTCCTCAATACACGTCGTTCTCATCACTTCAAGTTAAAACCTTGAATGTGAAATGGATAACTTAGGTTCTAACCACAAGTCATGTAACACTCAACCTCATTTGCTTGATACGTTCAACTCTTTTGGAACAAATCGATTGAAGTGAAGTTTCTAATGCTTCATCAAGCGCATTACTAAGTCTTAGTTTCGCGTCCAAGAAGGTTGTTGGGTCCTCAATACACGTCGTTCTCATCACTTCAAGTTAAAACCTTGAATGTGAAATGGATACTTAGGTTCTAACCACAAGTCATGTAACACTCAACCTCATTTGCTTGATACGTTCAACTCTTTTGGAACAAATCGATTGAAGTGAAGTTTCTAATGCTTCATCAAGCGCATTACTAAGTCTTAGTTTCGCGTCCATGAAGGTTGTTGGGTCCTCAATACACGTCGTTCTCATCACTTCAAGTTAAAACCTTGAATGTGAAATGGATAACTTAGGTTCTAACCACAAGTCATGTAACACTCAACCTCATTTGCTTGATACGTTCAACTCTTTTGGAACAAATCGATTGAAGTGAAGTTTCTAATGCTTCATCAAGCGCATTACTAAGTCTTAGTTTCGCGTCCATGAAGGTTGTTGGGTCCTCAATACACGTCGTTCTCATCACTTCAAGTTAAAACCTTGAATGTGAAATGGATAACTTAGGTTCTAACCACAAGTCATGTAACACTCAACCTCATTTGCTTGATACGTTCAACTCTTTTGGAACAAATCGATTGAAGTGAAGTTTCTAATGCTTCATCAAGCGCATTACTAAGTCTTAGTTTCGCGTCCATGAAGGTTGTTGGGTCCTCAATACACGTCGTTCTCATCACTTCAAGTTAAAACCTTGAATGTGAAATGGATAACTTAGGTTCTAACCACAAGTCATGTAATAAACCTATAATTCCCAAAGACCCTGAAGCCAAGACCACGACGAGATCACCCCCTTGGCCAAAGGGAACGGAACCTCAAGTGCTACCCGTGTCACGGCCTCGGGCCTCATTGGACCATGCCCGAAACGAGGATTATGATATGAGGAGGACATGGAATGTAATGAGGATGAGCTCCAGAGGACGTGGAGAAGTGGAAGGAGGGATGCGGAGCGAATGAATGAGGAAGAAGTTATTCACGCAAAGACGGAACCGTTACTATGGTGAGACGCCGCGTTTCTAACAAGATTCTTGAGAGGATTGTCAGCGTGAGAACATTTTTCATAGTAAATGTCTCATCAAGGATAAGCTTTGTTCGTTAATCATTGATGAAGGAAGTTGTGCGAACGTAGCCTCCAAGGATTTGGTGACCAAGTTAGAACTCAATACTAGCAGCCACCCCCACGTACAGATTAAGGGTTGGTGATAGAGACGACCGTCAAAGTTACGAGCAAGTGGATTGAGTTTGCTTTAGGAAAATAAAGATCGGTCCTTTGCGATGTAGTGCCTATGAGCGCAAGCCATTTATTTAGGCCCTGGCAATTTGATCGAAGAGTGAACCATGTGGTATTCAACTGTTATTCACTAAAGTTTGAAGGCAAAAATCTTAAGTTGGCACCATGACCCCGGCGCCGATAGCTAGGATGATTGTATCAAGAGAGAAGAGAAGAATAAAGCAGTCTCTTCATGCCGAAAATGAATTAGCAGCATCGGTACTTAGGGGAGACCCTTTGATCATGATACTTTTCCGGACCGAGTGATGGAGTTAGGAGTTATTCCCCTTAAGTTATGGACCTTTTGCATAAGTTTCACGAGTATTCCCTGAAGATCTCCCCAAAGGATGCCACCTCTTCGTGGCATGAAATCACATCGATCTCCAACCGGGGCTTGTTTTACCAAATCGACCAGCGTAACGAATGAAACCAGAGGAGAAGAAGGAAATGCAAGACCAAGACAGAAATATTGGACAAGGGATATATAAGGAATCCATGAGCCCTTGTGCAGTTCCTTCCCTTTTGTCCGAGAAAGACGGCGCCATGAGGCTGTGTGTCGATAGGGAGCCGTAACCAAATCACGGTCAAATACGATTCCATATCTAGGATCGAGGAAAGTTAGATGAGATCAGTGGAGCTTCGATCTTTTCTAACGTGGACCTAAAGATTGGTCTGTGTGTCGGGGGGTGGTTATCACCAGAGAAGTCGGAAGAAGATGCTGAGGAAGACAGCCTCAAGAGAAGTATGGGTGTTTGAATGGATGGTGATGCCTTGGTCTTTCTAATGCCCAGAAAGTTATGAGACTCATGCACCTGCCGCTTAAGGATATCTTGGTAAATTCATTGTGGTTTACTTCGATGATATTTTGGTGTACAGTATTGACCTTCCACAACATCTAACCACTGAGTACCCCTCTGCCAACCCCTAAGGAAAGCCAGTTGTTTGGAAACTTGGCAAGTGTTCCTTGAGATGAAAAGGCATTTTCGGGATTTGTGAGTTCCAAGATGGATGGAAGTGACGGGATAAGATCAAGGCCATTAAGGATTGGCCATACCAAACTCAATAACTGAATTACGTAGCCTTCCTGGCTTAGCATCATTTTACGGAGGTTACAAAGGGTAGTCAATAGTGCCCCACTACGGATTGCACCAAGAAAGGGAAAGAGTTTACTTGGACCTCTCTGCCAAAGAGCTTTGCAACGTACAAGCAACGTTTCTGTCATTCTCCCGTACTGTGATCTTCATGACTTCAAAAAGTTTTTGAAGTTAAAAGTGATGCATCAGGAGTGGCATTGGAGCAGTACTCATGCAAGCCCACGACCCATCGCATTCGTAGCGAAAAGATGAAGGAGCTGTGCGAATTATTCCACTATGATAAGGAATTCTACGCCGTTATACGAGCATTAGAGCACTGACAGATTACCTATAGTCGAAAGAAGTTGTACTAATACTGACCATCAGCTTTACGCACCCATTAAAGTAAATAAGTTGAACAAGCGGCATGCGAAATGGGTCGATTTTGGAAAGTTCCCATAAACATTGAAATATCTAAGGGCGAGACAATGTAGCGCGATGCCCTTTCGAGGAAGGCGCATTCTTCTTACGAATGGGGACTCGATGTTTGGATTTGGATGATTAAGCATAACTAGAATCTACCCAGACTTTGGTTTTATTTACGCCAAGTGCAAGGAAAGGCCGAAGGAGATTACGCTTATGGAGGCTATTTATTGAAAAGAGGGAAAAAGTGTGCGTTCCCCACGGAAGTTTAAGACGATTATTGTTAAAGAAGCCATTGTGAGGATTAGCAATCATTTTGGGGAAAAAGGACACGTGAAATGATAATGAACGTTCTATTGGACACATATGAAGAGAGATGTGCATCGCGTAGTGGCAAAGCATGAATCATTGCAAATAGCAAAGTAAGGTTCTACCACAAGTCATGTAACACTCAACCTCATTTGCTTGATACGTTCAACTCTTTTGGAACAAATCGATTGAAGTGAAGTTTCTAATGCTTCATCAAGCGCATTACTAAGTCTTAGTTACGCGTCCATGAAGGTTGTTGGGTCCTCAATACACGTCGTTCTCATCACTTCAAGTTAAAACCTTGAATGTGAAATGGATAACTTAGGTTCTAACCACAAGTCATGTAACACTCAACCTCATTTGCTTGATACGTTCAACTCTTTTGGAACAAATCGATTGAAGTGAAGTTTCTAATGCTTCATCAAGCGCATTACTAAGTCTTAGTTTCGCGTCCATGAAGGTTGTTGGGTCCTCAATACACGTCGTTCTCATCACTTCAAGTTAAAACCTTGAATGTGAAATGGATAACTTAGGTTCTAACCACAAGTCATGTAACACTCAACCTCATTTGCTTGATACGTTCAACTCTTTTGGAACAAATCGATGAAGTGAAGTTTCTAATGCTTCATCAAGCGCATTACTAAGTCTTAGTTTCGCGTCCATGAAGGTTGTTGGGTCCTCAATACACGTCGTTCTCATCACTTCAAGTTAAAACCTTGAATGTGAAATGGATAACTTAGGTTCTAACCACAAGTCATGTAACACTCAACCTCATTTGCTTGATACGTTCAACTCTTTTGGAACAAATCGATTGAAGTGAAGTTTCTAATGCTTCATCAAGCGCATTACTAAGTCTTAGTTTCGCGTCCATGAAGGTTGTTGGGTCCTCAATACACGTCGTTCTCATCACTTCAAGTTAAAACCTTGAATGTGAAATGGATAACTTAGGTTCTAACCACAAGTCATGTAACACTCAACCTCATTTGCTTGATACGTTCAACTCTTTTGGAACAAATCGATGAAGTGAAGTTTCTAATGCTTCATCAAGCGCATTACTAAGTCTTAGTTTCGCGTCCATGAAGGTTGTTGGGTCCTCAATACACGTCGTTCTCATCACTTCAAGTTAAAACCTTGAATGTGAAATGGATAACTTAGGTTCTAACCACAAGTCATGTAACACTCAACCTCATTTGCTTGATACGTTCAACTCTTTTGGAACAAATCGATGAAGTGAAGTTTCTAATGCTTCATCAAGCGCATTACTAAGTCTTAGTTTCGCGTCCATGAAGGTTGTTGGGTCCTCAATACACGTCGTTCTCATCACTTCAAGTTAAAACCTTGAATGTGAAATGGATAACTTAGGTTCTAACCACAAGTCATGTAACACTCAACCTCATTTGCTTGATACGTTCAACTCTTTTGGAACAAATCGATGAAGTGAAGTTTCTAATGCTTCATCAAGCGCATTACTAAGTCTTAGTTTCGCGTCCATGAAGGTTGTTGGGTCCTCAATACACGTCGTTCTCATCACTTCAAGTTAAAACCTTGAATGTGAAATGGATAACTTAGGTTCTAACCACAAGTCATGTAACACTCAACCTCATTTGCTTGATACGTTCAACTCTTTTGGAACAAATCGATGAAGTGAAGTTTCTAATGCTTCATCAAGCGCATTACTAAGTCTTAGTTTCGCGTCCATGAAGGTTGTTGGGTCCTCAATACACGTCGTTCTCATCACTTCAAGTTAAAACCTTGAATGTGAAATGGATAACTTAGGTTCTAACCACAAGTCATGTAACACTCAACCTCATTTGCTTGATACGTTCAACTCTTTTGGAACAAATCGATGAAGTGAAGTTTCTAATGCTTCATCAAGCGCATTACTAAGTCTTAGTTTCGCGTCCATGAAGGTTGTTGGGTCCTCAATACACGTCGTTCTCATCACTTCAAGTTAAAACCTTGAAAAAACAAAAAAAAAAAAAAAAAAAAAAAAAAAAAAAAAAAAAAAAAAAACATTGGCCCCTCGTCCACCCCTGTTAAACTTTATTATAAGCATGCATATTAGCATTTAGGGTTAGATGAATGATAAGTTAGATGATGGAATGGAAGTGGTTCAAAGCAAGTGCATGGAGTGCATGGAAGAGGAGAAATGGGCCTTAAGGAAAAGATATCCATTTTGGCCCAACCTTGAGTGGAGGGGACCACTACCCTTTATCCAAACCATGGGCTGCCACTTGAGGGATTCTTAGAGGTTCTCCAATCAACACAAGGGCAAGGATTGATGACATGGTTATCACACAACCATTGGATCAAGAAAACCAAACTCATCTCGGCCATCCAAGCTATCTTCATGATCCAACGGTTACACCATTTTGAAGACCACTTTTTGAATCACATCCAAGCCATCCATAGGTCTATAAAAGCATGGTAATTGGTGATTGTAGTTTTTGGACTGATTTAAGGAGCATGCACGGATTTCCCTTCCATGGTTGAAGGAGTTTGAAGAAACCAACAAGGTTTGCTCGGTTTGCAACAAAACCGAGGGGTTGCGCCCCCACCACTCCCTTCTTGCTTGGTAGCTTGCAAGGGTTATATAGCCATCTTCTTCTCCATCTCCTTGGGAGTGGAAAACAACAAGAAGTGGCCCCAAACCGTGTTCAAGAGTCGAGTTGTCTTCCTTGGAAGCAACTATTGCCAAAGGCTTCAAAATATTACCTATTGGCCGATTTCTTGAAGTTTTGCATATCTTTTCCATTTCAATGAATCAGGACCACGCCTTCCACTATCACACACCTCACTCACTCCACTAACACATATAAAGTTCGTTTCAGCTAGCACATTTGGTCATTCAAGTTCATCTTGCAATTTATGTTCTTCTCGGCCATTTCTTGCCAATCCGAGGAGCTAACGATCCCCTCTAAGCTCTAAACGTTTTCTTGCAGGTTAGGGCTATATCACTTAGTTTCGCGTCCAAGAAGGTTGTTGGGTCCTAAATACACGTCGTTCTCATCACATCAAGTTAAAACCTTGAATGTGAAATGGATAACTTAGGGTCTATCCACAAGTCATGTAACACTCAACCTCATATGCATGATACGTTCAACTCTTTTGGAATAAATCGATTGAAGTGAAGTTTCTAATGCTTCATCAAGCGCATTACTAAGTCTTAGTTTCGCGTCCATGAAGGTTGTTGGGTCCTCAATACACGTCGTTCTCATAACTTCAAGTTAAAACCTTGAATATCAAATGGATAACTTAGGTTCTAACCACAAGTCATGTAACACTCAACCTCATTTGCTTGATACGTTTAACTCTTTTGGAACAAATCGATTGAAGTGAAGTTTCTAATGCTTCATCAAGCGCATTACTAAGTCTTAGTTTCGCGTCCATGAAGGTTGTTGGGTCCTCAATACACGTCGTTCTCATCACTTCAAGTTAAAACCTTGAATGTGAAATGGATAACTTAAGGTCTAACCACAAGTCATGTAACACTCAACCTCATTTGCTTGATACGTTCAAATCTTTTGGAACAAATCGATTGAAGTGAAGTTTCTAATGCTTCGTCAAGCGCATTACTAAGTCTTAGTTTCGCGTCCATGAAGGTTGTTAGGTCCTCAATACACGTCGTTCTCATCACTTCAAGTTAAAACCTTGAATGTGAAATGGATAACTTAGGTTCTAACCAAAAGTCATGTAACACACAACCTTATTTGCTTGATACGTTCGACTCTTTTGGAACAAATCGATTGAAGTGAAGTTTCTAATGCTTCATCAAGCGCATTACTAAGTCTTAGTTTCGCGTCCAAGAAGGTTGTTGGGTCCTCAATACACGTCGTTCTCATCACTTCAAGTTAAAACCTTGAATGTGAAATGGATAACTTAGGGTCTAACCACAAGTCATGTAACACTCAACCTCATTTGCATGATACGTTCAACTCTTTTAGAATAAATCGATTGAAGTGAAGTTTCTAATGCTTCATCAAGCGCATTACTAAGTCTTAGTTTCGCGTCCATGAAGGTTGTTGGGTCCTCAATACACGTCGTTCTCATCACTTCAAGTTAAAACTTTGAATGTGAAATGGATAACTTAAGGTCTAACCACAAGTCATTTAACATTCAACCTCATTTGCTTGATACGTTCAAATCTTTTCGAACAAATCGATTGAAGTGAAGTTTCTAATGCTTCGTCAAGCGCATTACTAAGTCTTAGTTTCGCGTCCATGAAGGTTGTTAGGTCCTCAATACACGTCGTTCTCATCACTTCAAGTTAAAACCTTGAATGTGAAATGGATAACTTAGGGTCTATCCACAAGTCATGTAACACTCAACCTCATTTGCATGATACGTTCAACTCTTTTGGAATAAATCGATTGAAGTGAAGTTTCTAATGCTTCATCAAGCGCATTACTAAGTCTTAGTTTCGCGTCCATGAAGGTTGTTGGGTTCTCAATACACGTCGTTCTCATAACTTCAAGTTAAAACCTTGAATATCAAATGGATAACTTAGGTTCTAACCACAAGTCATGTAACACTCAACCTCATTTGCTTGATACGTTTAACTCTTTTGGAACAAATCGATTGAAGTGAAGTTTCTAATGCTTCATCAAGCGCATTACTAAGTCTTAGTTTCGCGTCCATGAAGGTTGTTGGGTCCTCAATACACGTCGTTCTCATCACTTCAAGTTAAAACCTTGAATGTGAAATGGATAACTTAAGGTCTAACCACAAGTCATGTAACACTCAACCTCATTTGCTTGATACGTTCAAATCTTTTGGAACAAATCGATTGAAGTGGAAGTTTCTAATGCTCGTCAAGCGCATTACTAAGTCTTAGTTTCGCGTCCATGAAGGTTGTTAGGTCCTCAATACACGTCGTTCTCATCACTTCAAGTTAAACCTTGAATGTGTAAATGGATAACTTAGGTCTAACCACAAGTCATGTAACACTCAACCGATTTGCTTGATACGTTCGACATCTTTGGAACAATCGATTGAAGTGAAGTTTCTAATGCTTCATCAAGCGCATTACTAAGTCTTAGTTTCGCGTCCAGAAGGTGTTGGGTCCTCAATATCACGTCGTTCTCATCACTTCAAGTTAAACCTTGAATGTGAAATGGATAACTTAGGTTCTAACCACAAGTCATGTAACACCCAACTTATTTGCTTGATACGTTCGACTTTTTGGAACAAATCGATGAAGTGAAGTTTCTAATGCTTCATCAAGCGCATTACTAAAGTCTTAGTTTCGCTCCAGAAGGTTGTTGCGGTCCTCAATACACGTCGTTCTCATCACTTCAAGTTAAAACCTTGAATGTGAAATGGATAACTTAGGTTCTAACCACAAGTCATGTAACACTCAACCTCATTTGCTTGATACGTTCGACTCTTTTGGAACAAATCGATTGAAGTGAAGTTTCTAATGCTTCATCAAGCGCATTACTAAGTCTTAGTTTCGCGTCCATGAGGTTGTTGGGTCCTCAATACACGTCGTTCTCATCACTTCAAGTTAAAACCTTGAATGTGCAAATGGATAACTTAGGTTCTAACCACAAGTCATGTAACACTCAAACTCATTTGCTTGATACGTTCAACTCTTTTGGAACAAATCGATTGAAGTGAAGTTTCTAATGCTTCATCAAGCGCATTACTAAGTCTTAGTTTCGCGTCCATGAAGGTTGTTGGGTCCTCAATACACGTCGTTCTCATCACTTCAAGTTAAAACCTTGAATGTGAAATGGATAACTTAGGTTCTAACCACAAGTCATGTAACACTCAACCTCATTTGCTTGATACGTTCAATCTTTTGTAACAAATCGATTGAAATGAAGTTTCTTATGCTTCATCAAGCGCATTACTAAGTCTTAGTTTCGCGTCCATGAAGGTTGTTGGGTCCTCAATACACGTCGTTCTCATCACTTCAAGTTAAAACCTTGAATGTGAAATGGATAACTTAAGGTCTATCCACAAGTCATGTAACACTCAACCTCATTTGCATGATACGTTCAACTCTTTTGGAATAAATCGATTGAAGTGAAGTTTCTAATGCTTCATCAAGCGCATTACTAAGTCTTAGTTTCGCGTCCATGAAGGTTGTTGGGTCCTCAATACACGTCGTTCTCATCACTTCAAGTTAAACCTTGAATGTGAAATGGATAACTTAAGGTTCTAACACAAGTCATGTAACACTCAACCTCATTTGCTTGATACGTTCAAATCTTTTGGAACAAATCGATTGAAGTGAAGTTTCTAATGCTTCGGCAAGCGCATTACTAAGTCTTAGTTTCGCGTCCATGAAGGTTGTTAGGTCCTCAATACACGTCGTTCTCATCACTTCAAGTTAAAACCTTGAATGTGAAATGGATAACTTAAGGTTCTAACCACAAGTCATGTAACACTAACCTCATTTGCTTGATACGTTCAACATCTTTTGGAACAAATCGATTGAAGTGAAGTTTCTAATGCTTCATCAAGCGCATTACTAAGTCTTAGTTTCGGTCCATGAAGGTTGTTGGGTGCTCAATACACGTCGTTCTCATCACTTCAAGTTAAAACCTTGAATGTGAAATGGATAACTTAGGTTCTAACCAAAAGTCATGTAACACTCAACCTCATTTGCTTGATACTGTTCAGAATCTTTTGGAACAAATCGATTGAAGTGAAGTTTCTAATGCTTCATCAAGCGCATTACTAAGTCTTAGTTTCGCGTCCATGAAGGTTGTTAGGGTCCTCAATACACGTCGTTCTCATCACTTCAAGTTAAAACCTTGAATGTGAAATGGATAACTTAGGTTCTAACCACAAGTCATGTAACACTCAACCTCATTTGCATTGATACGTTCGACTCTTTTGGAACAAATCGATTGAAGTGAAGTTTCTAATGCTTCATCAAGCGCATTACTAAGTCTTAGTTTCGCGTCCATGAAGGTGTTGGGTCCTCAATACACGTCGTTCTCATCACTTCAAGCTTAAAATCTTGAATGTGAAATGGATAACTTAGGTTCTAACCACAAGTCATGTAACACTCAACTCATTTGCTTGATACGTTCGACTCTTTTGGAACAAATCGATTGAAGTGAAAGTTCTAATGCTTCATCAAGCGCATTAATAAGTCTTAGTTTCGCGTCCAATGAAGGTTGTTGGGTATCAATACACGTCGTTCTCATAACTTCAAGTTAAAACCTTGAATGTGAAATGGATAACTTAGGTTCTAACCACAAGTCATGTAACACTCAACCTCATTTGCTTGATACGTTCAACTCTTTTGGAACAAATCGATGGAAGTGAAGTTTCTAATGCTTCATCAAGCGCATTACTAAGTCTTAGTTTCGCGTCCATGAAGGTTGTTGGTCCTCAATACACGTCGGTTCTCATCACTTCAAGTTAAAACCTTGAAAGTGAAATGGATAACTTAGGTTCTAACCTCAAGTCATGTAACACTCAACCTCATTTGCTTGATACGTTCAACACTTTTGGAACAAATCGATTGAAGTGAAGTTTCTAATGGCTTCATCAAGCGCATTACTAAGTCTTAGTTTCGCGTCCAAGAAGGTTGTTGGTGCTCAATACACGTCGTTCTCATCACTTCAAGTTAAAACCTTGAATGTGCAAATGGATAACTTAGGGTCTATCCACAAGTCATGTAACACTCAACCTCATTTGCTTGATACGTTCAACTCTTTGGAACAAATCGATTGAAGTGAAGTTTCTAATGCTTCATCAAGCGCATTACTAAGTCTTAGTTCGCGTCCATGAAGGTTGTTGGGTCCTCAATACACGTCGTTCTCATCACTTCAAGTTAAAACCTTGAATGTGAAATGGATAACTTAGGTCTAACCACAAGTCATGTAACACTCAACCTCATTTGCTTGATACGTTCAACTCTTTTGGAACAAACGATTGAAGTGAAGTTCTAATGCTTCATCAAGCGCATTACTAAGTCTTAGTTTCGCGTCCATGAATGTTGTTGGGTCCTCAATACACGTCGTTCTCATCACTTCAAGTTAAAACCTTGAATGTGAAATGGATAACTTAAGGTCTAACCACAAGTCATGTAACACTCAACCTCATTTGCTTGATACGTTCAACTCTTTTGGAACAATCGATTGAAGTGAAGTTTCTAATGCTTCATCAAGCGCATACTAAGTCTAGTTTCGCGTCCATGAAGGTTGTTAGGTCCTCAATACACGTCGTTCTCATCACTTCAAGTTAAAACCTTGAATGTGAAATGGATAACTTAGGTTCTAACCACAAGTCATGTAACACTCAACCTCATTTGCTTGATACGTTCAACACTTTTGGAACAAAGCGATTGAAGTGAAGTTTCTAATGCTTCATCAAGCGCATTACAAGTCTTAGTTTCGTGTCCATGAAGGTAGTTGGGTGCTCAATACCCGTCGTTCTCATAACTTCAAGTTAAAACCTTGAATGTCAATGGATAACTTAGGTTCTAACCCACAAGTCATGTAAACACTCAACCTCATTTGCTTGATATGTTTCAAATCTTTTGGACAAATCGATTGAAAGTGAAGTTTCTAATGCTTCGTGCAATTGCGGCATTACGTAAGTCTTTAGTTTCGCGCCATGAAGTTAGGGTCCTCAATACCGTCGTTCTCATCTCTTCAAGTTAAAACCCTTGAATGTGAAATGGATAAACTTAGGTCTACCACCAAGTCATGTAACCCTCAACCCTCAATTTGCCTTGATACGTTCGGACTAGCTTTTGGAACAACTCGATTGAAGTGAAATTTTCTATGGCTTTCATCACGCGCATTACTAAGCCTTAGTTTCCCGTCCAGTGAAGGGTGTTGGGTCCTCAATACCACGTCGTTCTCATCACTTCAACTTAAAATCTTGAATGTGAAATGGATAACTTAGGTTCTAACCACAAGTCATGTAACACTCAACCTCATTTGCTTGATACGTTCGAACTCTTTTGGAACAAAGCGATGAAGTGAAATTTCTAATGCTTCATCAAGCGCATTACTAAGTCTTAGTTTCGCGTCCATGAAGGTTATTGGGTATCCATACACGTCGTCTCATCACTTCAAGTTAAAACCTTGAATGTGAAATGGATAACTTAGGTTCTAACCTCAAGTCATGTAACACTCAACCTCATTTGCTTGATAGTTCAACTCTTTTGGAACAAATCGATGAAGTGAAGTTTCTAATGCTTCATCAAGCGCATTACTAAGTCTTAGTTTCGCGTCCATGAAGGTTGTTGGGTCCTCAATACACGTCGTTCTCATCACTTCAAGTTAAAACCTTGAAGTGCAAATGGATAACTTAGGTTCTAACCTCAAGTCATGTAACACTCAACCTCATTTGCTTGATACGTTCAACTCTTTTGGAACAAATCGATTGAAGTGAAGTTTCTAATGCTTCATCAAGCGCATTACTAAGTCTTAGTTTCGCGTCCATGAAGGTGTTGGGTCCTCAATACACGTCGTTCTCATCACTTCAAGTTAAAACCTGAATGTGAAATGGATAACTTAGGTTCTAACCACAAGTCATGTAACACTCAACCTCATTTGCTTGATACGTTCGACTCTTTTGGAACAAATCGATTGAAGTGAAATGGATAACTTAGGTTCTAACCACAAGTCATGTAACACTCAACCTCATTTGCTTGATACGTTCGACTCTTTTGGAACAAATCGATTGAAGTGAAGTTTCTAATGCTTCATCAAGCGCATTACTAAGTCTTAGTTTCGCGTCCATGAAGGTTGTTAGGTCCTCAATACACGTCGTTCTCATCACTTCAAGTTAAAACCTTGAATGTGAAATGGATAACTTAGGTTCTAACCACAAGTCATGTAACACTCAACCTCATTTGCTTGATACGTTCAACTCTTTTGGAACAAATCGATTGAAGTGAAGTTTCTAATGCTTCATCAAGCGCATTACTAAGTCTTAGTTTCGCGTCCATGAAGGTTGTTAGGTCCTCAATACACGTCGTTCTCATCACTTCAAGTTAAAACCTTGAATGTGAAATGGATAACTTAGGTTCTAACCACAAGTCATGTAACACTCAACCTCATTTGCTTGATACGTTCAACTCTTTTGGAACAAACGATTGAAGTGAAGTTTCTAATGCTTCATCAAGCGCATTACTAAGTCTTAGTTTCGCGTCCATGAAGGTGTTGGGTCCTCAATACACGTCGTTCTCATCACTTCAAGTTAAAACCTTGAATGTGAAATGGATAACTTAGGTTCTAACCACAAGTCATGTAACACTCAACCTCATTTGCTTGATACGTTCGACTCTTTTGGAACAAATCGATTGAAGTGAAATTTCTAATGCTTCATCAAGCGCATTACTAAGTATTAGTTATTTATTTTTATTTTCATTTTTTTTAATTATTTAATTAATTTCATGTGTAGCCTATTTAATGACAAAACACTTTTGATTTAGGAGAACAAGTTTGAATTAAAAAATTTAGTGTTTTTTTAGAGAGGATTTCTCTTTAGTTCTTTGCGAAGAACGACGATCTTCTTCAAGTCACGCTTGAAGAATCTCGCTTGATAGCTTTGGTTCTTACCAACGAGGTTTGGTCTGGTCAAGCTCTGTTTTGATAGCTTTGGTTCAGCCAACAGGTGTGGCTCGGGTTCAAGCTCTGTTTGATAACTAGGGTTCAATCGAATTCTTCGATTGGGGTCTTAGTTCCTTACTTTGTTCTTGAATCAAAAGGCGTTCCTTTCAATTTTTCCGCGTTGTTGTCGGGTCCCAGCTCTTTTCGATCCGAGGTTCGCATCAGTTGGTATCAGAGCTTCGGTTCCTTGATTCAAGAAGCTATCTTTAATTTTTGTTATCAATATTTTCTTCATCTTATTCTATTCGTCCTAGTACTCAAAAAACCCAAAAAAAAAAAAATCATTTTTTTCCATCCTTGTTTTCAAGTCTCGATTTTTATCATCAATTTTTTTCTTCTTGTGAATTTCTCCTCTTGAAATTCGAAAAGTACAAAAAAAGAGTTTGTCAAAAGTCAAAAAAAAAAAAAAAGTTGTCAAAAGTAAAAAAAAAAAGAATTGTCAAAAGTCAAAAAAAAAAAAAGTTGTCAAAAGTAAAAAAAAAAAAAAAAAAAAAAAAAAAGAGTTGTGAGAAGTCAAAAAAAAAAAAAAAAAAATTCGAAATTTTGTTCTAGAGATTTTGAAATTTCTAGCCTTTTAAATTCAAAAAATTCGTTCTTAAATTCGTAGATAATTGTTCTTTGAAAATTCAAATTATTGAATCTTCATTCGAAATATTGTCTTTATCCAAATTTATTCTTTGAAAGTTTAAATTGTTGAATCTTCATTTGAAATATTGTCTTCGTCTAAAGTTTTGTCTTATTTCAATCATACCCTTGATTTAGCCATCTTTACAAGTTTGAACTTTTAAGCTTTGAAGTTTGATTTTTTATAGTTTGGCTTGTTGAATATTTATCATCGATCAAGTTCTTACGTAAAGAACTAAAAGGGAGATCTAGAGGTAAAAGGCAAGAGGGTGAGACTATTATAGAAAAAGCCTTAATTTTTGAGCGAAACACGAGTGGAGTGACATCCATTGAGAGCAAACACGTGAGGGAGAGGTAAAGTCCATTACTTGATTATTTTTCTTTTACTTCTAACAAATTTCTTTTATTTTCTTATTGTGGTCGAAAAAGAATATCATGAGTGGAGAAGAACACAACGACGTTGATTTAAAATTGTTCATGAGAGCCATGCAAGATCAATTCACGGCTCTAAATCAGAGAATGGAACGATTGGAAACTCCGACACCTAATCATGCACGACAAAGGAAGGATTTTGATGGAGAATCCGAAGAGTATAGTGGTTATTACCCAAAAGAAAGGAATGAGGGGACAAACCGAGAAGACAACGATTTACGAAATATCAAGGTAAATATTCCACCTTTCCAAGGGAAGAACGACCCCGAGGGATATTATTCGGAGGATAAGAAGCTTAAGTTGATCACCATGGAGTTCACGGATTATGCTAGTATTTGGTGGGATCAATTAGTTAAGAACCGGAGGAGGAATGGTGAAGCACAAATCCGCACATGGGAAGAATTGAAGGCCATCATGAAAAAAAGATATGTTCCATCATACTACTATAGAGACGCGTGTCGAAAGCTCCAAAATTTGACACAAGGTTTCAAAAGTGTGGAGGAATATTATAAAGAGATGGAGGTAGCCATGATAAGGGCTAATGTGGAAGAAGATAAGGAAACAACCATGGCTCGTTTTATTGGGGGATTGAATCGAGAAATTGCGGATGTGGTGGATCTACAACACTACATCGACTTGGAGGAGTTACTACACAAATCAATCAAAATAGAGCGGCAACTAAAAGCTAAGAAAAGTACTAGGGTTGGTACAACATCAACCGCAACTTGGCAAACAAATTGGAAAAATGAGAAGCCAAAATCGAGGGAGGATTCTAAGAAAAAAACTGTGTCCAACAATCAAGTGTTACCACAAAAAGCTAAGGCTGAGACTTCAAATCCAATTAGAACTCGAGAGATTAAGTGCTTTCGGTGCCAAGGGTTCGGACACATAGCTTCGAATTGTCCAAATAAAAGAGCTATGATTTTAAGGGACAATGGCGATGTGGAGAGTGTGAGTTCGAGTGATGGTGAGATGCCACCACTTGAGGATTGTAGTGACATTGAGGTGGAGGAACCAGTAAAAGGAGATCTTTTAGTCACAAGGCGAGTATTGAATGTGCAAACTAAGGAAGATGGCGACAAAGTACAACGTGAGCATATATTCCATACAAGATGTCATGTGCACAACAAAGTTTGTAGTTTGATCATCGATAGTGGGAGTTGCACCAATGTAGCAAGCACATTACTAGTCCAAAAGTTGAACTTGAAAACCGAGCAACATCCAAAACCATACAAGTTGCAATGGTTAAGCGATTGTGGAGAAATCAAGGTGACTAAACAGGTGGAAGTTCCTTTATCAATTGGTAGATACCAAGATAAAGTTTTATGTGATGTAGTTCTGATGCAAGCTACCCACATACTTTTGGGGAGACCTTGGCAATTTGACCGAAACGTCAAGCATAATGGTTACAAGAATGAGTATTCATTGGTTTACAATGGAAAAACCATTATCCTTACACCATTAAAGCCATGGGAGTCAATTGTAGACCAAGAGAGGATTGCAAAGGAATTCCAAAAGATTAGGATTGAAAAAGAAAAAAAAAGTGGTGAAAAGAAATTTGTTGAAAAAGAGGCCAAAATAGAAAAAGAAAGTGGGGAAAGAAAAATAGTTGAAAAGAGTACAAAGAGGGATGAAAAACCGAGGGAGGAAGAGAGAAAAATCGAGGGAAAAGAGAGAAAAGCCGAGGGAGAGAGTGAAAAAAAGTCAAGTGAGAAACAAACGTGTTGATGAACAAAAATGAGGATAAGCGTGAGATGATTTTGCTTTTATATAAAGATGTTTATTTATCATCTAATGACTTACCAAATTTTCTTCCAAATGCTGTGATTTCTCTTTTGCAGGAGTTTAAGGATGTATTCCCAGAAGAGTTACCCAAAGGAGTACCACCACTTAGAGGAATCGAGCATCAAATTGATTTCATCCCGGGTGCGACAATTCCAAACCGACCGGCATATCGAGCAAATCCAGAGGAAACAAAGGAAATTCAAAGACAAGTGGACGATTTAATGGACAAGGGTCTAGTGAAAGAAAGCCTAAGCCCATGCTCGGTACCCGTGATATTGGTGCCAAAGAAGGACGGATCATGGAGGATGTGTGTGGATTGTCGAGCAATCAATAAAATAACGGTAAAGTATTGACATCCTATACCAAGGTTAGATGACATGCTTGATGAATTATATGGTGCTTGTTTATTCTCAAAAATTGATTTAAAGAATGGATATTATCAAATTCGTATAAAAAAGGGAGACGAGTGGAAAACTGCTTTCAAAACAAAATTTGGACTTTATGAGTGGTTAGTCATGCCTTTTGGATTATCTAATGCACCTAGCACATTTATGAGGTTAATGAATCACGTATTACGATCGTTTATTGGAAAATTTGTCGTGGTTTATTTTGATGATATATTAGTTTATAGCAAAACATTAGAACAACATGTGAAACATTTAAAATCTGTTTTTAATGTTTTGCGAATAAACCAATTATATGCTAACCTCAAAAAGTGCACTTTTTGCATGGAATCGGTAGTGTTTCTTGGTTTTGTAGTGAGCTCGAGTGGAGTTTCGGTGGACAAAGAAAAGGTCAAGGCAATCAAGGAGTGGCCGACACCTAAGAATGCTAACGAGGTACGTAGTTTTCATGGCTTAGCTAGCTTTTACCGAAGATTCGTTAGAGATTTTAGTACTATTACAGCACCATTGAATGATTTGGTTAAAAAGAATGTGGATTTTAAGTGGACTGAGTTACATGATGAATCTTTTAATCTTCTAAAAGAAAAGTTAACTAATGCACCTTTGTTAGTTTTGCCAAATTTTGATAAAACATTTGAGATTGAATGTGATGCGTCGGGAAAAGGAATTGGTGGTGTTTTGATGCAGGATATGAAGCCGATTGCTTACTTTAGTGAAAAGCTTAGTGGCGCGGTCTTAAACTATCCAACATACGACAAGGAGTTGTATGCCTTGGTGAGAACATTACAAACGTGGCAACACTACTTGTGGCCCAAGGAGTTCATCATCCATTCCGACCATGAAAGCCTAAAATACTTAAAGACACAAGGAAAGTTGCACAAGAGACATGCAAAGTGGATGGAGTTTATAGAGACCTTTCCTTATGTTATTCATTATAAAAAAGATAAAGAGAATGTGGTTGCCGATGCATTATCAAGAAGGTACGTGCTTATAACTACTTTACAATCTAAGTTGTTAGGATTTGATTTAATAAAGAACTTATATGAATCGGACTCGGATTTTGATCTTGTTTGGAAAGAATGTGAGAAACATGCATGTAATGATTATTATAAACATGATGGATTTTATTTAAAAAGGATAAACTTTGTATCCCTAAATGTTCTTTAAGAGAGTTACTTGTTAGAGAGACTCATAGAGGAGGGTTAATGGGACACTTTGGAGTTACTAAAACATTGAGTGTGCTTTGTGAACATTTTTATTGGCCGAAAATGAGGCATCATGTTCAAGCCATTTGTGATAAGTGCATTGAGTATAGGAAGGCCAAATCAAAGATTAAACCGTATGGAAAGTACACTCCTCTACCTATTCCTAACCAACCTTGGGTGGATATATCGATGGATTTTGTGATTGGTTTGCCGAGGACACAAGGAGGGAAAGATAGCATATTTGTGGTAGTGGATAGGTTTAGTAAGATGGCTCACTTTATAGCATGCTCAAAGACAAACGACGCTACTCATGTGGCGGACTTATTCTTCAAAGAAGTTGTGCGTTTACACGGAATTCCTAAAACCATTGTGAGTGATAGAGATGTAAAGTTCTTAAGTCACTTTTGGAGAACTTTGTGGAGTAAGCTAGGAACAAAACTTTTATTCTCAACCGTGGCACACCCCCAAACGGATGGACAAACAGAAGTGGTAAATAGAACACTTTCTACGTTGTTAAGAGCGATTATTTCTAAAAATTTAAAACAATGGGAAAAATGTTTACCTCATGTTGAATTTGCTTATAATAGAGTTGTTCATTCTACTACTTCATATTCACCATTTGAAATTGTTTATGGATTTAATCCTTTATCTCCTCTTGATATTTTATCTCTACCTACTAACGAGTTTGTTAATTTTGATGGAGAGAAAAAAGCTAAATTTGTTAGGGACTTACATCTGAAAGTACAAGAGAACATTCGAGAGAGAAACGGGCATTATGCACGTCAAGCAAACAAAAGCCATAAAAAGATTATATTTGAACCCGGAGATTGGGTTTGGATACATCTTCGAAAAGAGAGGTTTCCAAATCAACGAAAAAGCAAGTTGCATCCACGAGGAGATGGACCATTTCAAGTCCTTGAACGCATAAACGACAATGCCTACAAGATCGACTTACCTAGCGAATATGGTAATGTTAGTGCATCTTTAAATGTTAGTGACTTATCTTTATATGATGCAGGAGATTCGAGGACGAATCTTTTCGAAGAGGAAGGGAATGATGTGATCCAAGCAGCAACAAAACCCAAGCCCAAGAGCAACGATCCAATTGAGGACATTGGCGGCCCAAGGACACGGTCCAAAGCTAAGAAGATGCGTGAGGCCTTGCAAGGATTAATTTTAGAGATCCAAGGGAGAGAGGAGCCGCGACAACTTGATCTAAAACTATTGAATGTGTCGAGGATTGAAGATATTCAAAATCAAGTTGAAGCAAGGGAGGCCAAAGATGCATGAAGATTTACATGTGCCATGCACATGCACGTGCAAGAATTAAAAAGTCACATGAGAAGCACATGCAAATCCAAACAAATCACGTATAAGAGATTTTATCCGACAGAATCTACTCAAATCAATTCAAATCATATTCAAACGTGAGATGATATCTTATCATGCAAAGGATCATTATCTCATGATTTTATTAGTTATTTTATTTTTATTTTCGTTTTTTTTAATTATTTATTTTAATTTTCATGTGTAGCCTATTTAATGGCAAAACACTTTTGATTTAGGAGAACAAGTTTGAATTAAAAAATTGAGTGTTTTTTTTAGAGAGGATTTCTCTTTAGTTCTTTGCGAAGAACGACGATCTTCTTCAAGTCACGCTTGAAGAATCTCGCTTGATAGCTTTGGTTCTTACCAACGAGTTTGGTCTGGGTCAAGCTCCTGTTTTGATAGCTTTGGTTCAGCCAACAGGTGTGGCTCGGGTCAAGCTCCTGTTTTGATAACTAGGGTTCCATCGAATTCTTCGATTGGGGTCTTAGTTCCTTACTTTGTTCTTGAATCAAAAGGCGTTCCTTTCAATTTTTCCGCGTTGTTGTCGGCTCCCGGGTCTTTTCGATCCGAGGTTCGCATCAACAAGTCATGTAACACTCAACCTCATTTGCTTGATACGTTTAACTCTTTTGGAACAAATCGATGGAAGTGAAGTTTCTAATGCTTCATCAAGCGCATTACTAAGTCTTAGTTTCGCGTCCATGAAGGTTGTTGGGTCCTCAATACACGTCGTTCTCATCACTTCAAGTTAAAACCTTGAATGTGAAATGGATAACTTAGGTTCTAACCTCAAGTCATGTAACACTCAACCTCATTTGCTTGATACGTTCAACACTTTTGGAACAAATCGATTGAAGTGAAGTTTCTAACGGTTCATCAAGCGCATTACTAAGTCTTAGTTTCGCGTCCATGAAGGTTGTTGGGTGCTCAATACACGTCGTTCTCATAACTTCAAGTTAAAACCTTGAATATCCAAATGGATAACTTAGGTTCTAACCACAAGTCATGTAACACTCAACCTCATTTGCTTGATACGTTTAACTCTTTTGGAACAAATCGATTGAAGTGAAGTTTCTAATGCTTCATCAAGCGCATTACTAAGTCTTAGTTTCGCGTCCATGAAGGATGTTGGGTCCTCAATACACGTCGGTCTCATCACTTAAAGTTAATACCTTGAAAGTGAAATGGATAACTTATGTTCTAACCACAAGTCATGTAACACTCAACCTCATTTGCTTGATACGCTCGACTCTTTTGTAACAAATCGATTAAAGTGAAGTTTCTAATGCTTCATCAAGCGCATTACTAAGTCTTAGTTTCGCGTCCAAGAAGGTTGTTGGGTCATCAATACACGTTGTTCTCATCACTTCAAGTTAAAACCTTGAATGTGAAATGGATAACTTAAGGTCTAACCACAAGTCATATAACACTCAACCTCATTTGCTTGATACGTTCAAATCTTTTGGAACAAATCGATTGAAGTGAAGTTTCTAATGCTTCATCAAGCGCATTACTAAGTCTTAGTTTCGCGTCCATGAAGGTTGTTAGGTCCTCAATACACGTCGTTCTCATCACTTCAAGTTAAAACCTTGAATGTGAAATGGATAACTTAGGTTCTAACCACAAGTCATGTAATACTCAACCTCATTTGCTTGATACGTTCGACTCTTTTGGAACAAATCGATGGAAGTGAAATTTCTAATGCTTCATCAAGCGCATTACTAAGTCTTAGTTTCCCGTCCATGAAGGTTGTTGGGTCCTCAATACACGTCGTTCTCATCACTTCAACTTAAAACCTTGAATGTGAAATGGATAACTTAGGTTCTAACCACAAGTCATGTAACACTCAACCTCATTTGCTTGATACGTTCAACTCTTTTGGAACAAATCGATTGAAGTGAAATTTCTAATGCTTCATCAACCGCATTACTAAGTCTTAGTTTCCCGTCCATGAAGGTTGTTGGGTCCTCAATACACGTCGTTCTCATCACTTCAACTTAAAACCTTGAATGTGAAATGGATAACTTAGGTTCTAACCACAAGTCATGTAACACTCAACCGCATTTGCTTGATACGTTCGACTCTTTTGGAACAAATCGATTGAAGTGAAGTTTCTAATGCTTAATCAAGCGCATTAATAAGTCTTAGTTTCGCGTCCAAGAAGGTTGTTGGGTCCTCAATACACGTCGTTCTCATCACTTCAAGTTAAAACCTTGAATGTGAAATGGATAACTTAGGTTCTAACCACTAGTCATGTAACACTCAACCTCATTTACTTGATACGTTCAACTCTTTTGGAACAAATCGATTGAAGTGAAGTTTCTAATGCTTCATCAAGCGTATTACTAAATCTTAGTTTCGCGTCCAAGAAGGTTGTTGGGTCCTCAATACACATCGTTCTCATCACCTCAAGTTAAAACCTTGAATGTGAAATGGATAACTTAAGGTCTAACCACAAGTCATGTAACACTCAACCTCATTTGCTTGATACGTTCGACACTTTTGGAACAAATCGACTGAAGTGAAGTTTCTAATGCTTAATCAAGCGCATTACTAAGTCTTAGTTTCGCGTCCAAGAAGGTTGTTGGGTCCTCAATACACGTCGTTCTCATCACTTCAAGTTAAAACCTTGAATGTGAAATGGATAACTTAGGTTCTAACCACAAGTCATGTAGCACTCAACCTTATTTGCTTGATACGTTCGACTGTTTTAGAACAAATTGATTGAAGTGAAGTTTCTAATGCTTCATCAAGCGCATTACTAAGTCTTAGTTTCCCGTCCAAGAAGGTTGTTGCGTCCTCAATACACGTCTTTCTCATCACTTCAAGTTAAAACCTTGAATGTGAAATGGATAACTTAGGTTCTAACCACAAGTCATGTAACACTCAACCTCATTTGCTTGATACGTTCGACTCTTTTGGAACAAATCGATTGAAGTGAAGTTTCTAATGCTTCATCAAGCGCATTACTAAGTCTTAGTTTCGCGTCCAAGAAGGTTGTTGGGTTCTCAATACACGTCGTTCTCATCACTTCAAGTTAAAACCTTGAATGTGAAATGGATAACTTAGGTTCTAACCACAAGTCATGTAACACACAACCTCATTTGCTTGATACGTTCGACTCTTTTGGAACAAATCGATTGAAGTAAATGTTCTAATGCTTCATCAGGCGCATTACTAAGTCTTAGTTTCGCGTCCAAGAAGGTTGTTGGGTCCTCAATACACGTCGTTGTCATCACTTCAAGTTAAAACCTTGAATGTGAAATGGATAACTTACGTTCTAACCACAAGTCATGTAACACTCAACCTCATTTGCTTGATACGTTCGACTCTTTTGGAACAAATCGATTGAAGTGAAGTTACTAATGCTTCATCAAGCGCATTACTAAGTCTTAGTTTCGCGTCCAAGAAGGTTGTCTGGTCCTCAATACACGTCGTTTTCATCACTTCAAGTTAAAACCTTGAATGTGAAATGGATAACTTAGTTTCTAACCACAAGTCATGTAACACTCAACCTCATTTACTTGATACGTTCAACTCTTTTGGAACAAATCGATTGAAGAGAAGTTTCTAATGCTTCATCAAGCGCATTACTAAATCTTAGTTTCGCGTCCAAGAAGGTTGTCTGGGTCCTCAATACACATCGTTCTCATCACTTCAAGTTAAAACCTTGAATGTGAAATGGATAACTTAGGTTCTAACCACAAGTCATGTAACACTCAACCTCATTTACTTGATACGTTCGACCTCTTTTGGAACAAATCGATTGAAGTAGAAGTTTCTAATGCTTCATCAAGCGCATTACTAATCTTAGTTTCGCGTCCAAGAAGGTTGTTGGGTCCTCAATACACATCGTTCTCATCACCTCAAGTTAAAACCTTGAATGTGAAATGGATAACTTAAGGTCTAACCACAAGTCATGTAACACTCAACCTCATTTGCTTGATACGTTCGACACTTTTGGAACAAATCGATTGAAGTGAAGTTTCTAATGCTTCATCAAGCGCATTACTAAGTCTTTGTTTCGCGTCCATGAAGGTTGTTGGGTCCTCAATACACGTCGTTCACATCACTTCAAGATAAAACCTTGAATGTGAAATGGATAACTTAGATTCTAAGCACAAGTGATGTAACACTCAACCTCATTTGCTTGATACGTTCGACTCTTTGGGAACAAATCGATTGAAGTGAAGTTTCTAATGCTTCATCAACCGCATTGCTAAGTCTTAGTTTCGCGTCCAAGGAGGTTGTTGGGTCCTCAATACACGTCGTTCTCATCACTTCAAGATAAAACCTCGAATGTGAAATGGATAACTTAGGTTCTAACCACAAGTCATGTAACACTCAACCTCATTTGCTTGATACGTTCGACTCTTTTGGAACAAATCGATTGAAGTGAAGTTTCTAATGCTTCATCGAGCGCATTACTAAGTCTTAGTTTCGCGTCCAAGAAGGTTGTTGGGTCCTCAATACACGTCGTTCTCATCACTTCAAGATAAAACCTTGAATGTGAAATGGATAACTTAGGTTCTAAGCACAAGTCATGTAACACTCAACCTCATTTGCTTGATACGTTCGACTCTTTTGGAACAAATCGATTAAAGTGAAGTTTCTAATGCTTCATCAAGCGCAATACTAAGTCTTAGTTTCGCGTCCATGAAGGTTGTTGGGTCCTCAATACACGTCGTTCTCATCACTTCAAGATAAAACCTTGAATGTGAAATGGATAACTTAGGTTCTAACCACAAGCCATGTAACACTCAACCTCATTTGCTTGATACGTTCGACTCTTTTGGAACAAATCGATTGAAGTGAAATTTCAAATGCTTCATCAACCGCATTACTAAGTCTTAGTTTCCCGTCCATGAAGGTTGTTGGGTCCTCAATACACGTCGTTCTCATCACTTCAACTTAAAACCTTGAATGTGAAATGGATAACTTAGGTTCTAACCACAAGTCATGTAACACTCAACCTCATTTGCATGATACGTTCGACTCTTTTGGAACAAATCGATTGAAGTGAAGATTCTAATGCTTAATCAATCGCATTAATAAGTCTTAGTTTCGCGTCCAAGAAGGTCGTTGGGTCCTCAATACACGTCGTTCTCATGACTTCAAGTTAAAACCTTGAAAGTGAAATGGATAACTTAGGTTCTAACCACAAGTCATGTAACACTCAACCTCATTTACTTGATACGTTCAACTCTTTTGGAACAAATCATTGAAGTGAAGTTTCTAATGCTTCATCAAGCGCATTACTAAATCTTAGTTTCGCGTCCAAGAAGGTTGTTGGGTCCTCAATACATATCGTTCTCATCACCTCAAGTTAAAACCTTGAATGTGAAATGGATAACTTAAGGTCTAACCACAAGTCATGTAACACTCAACCTCATTTGCTTGATACGTTCGACACTTTTGGAACAAATCGATTGAAGTGAAGTTTCTAATGCTTAATCAAGCGCATTACTAAGTCTTAGTTTCGCGTCCAAGAAGGTTGTTGGGTCCTCAATACACGTCGTTCTCATCACTTCAAGTTAAAACCTTGAATGTGAAATGAATAACTTAGGTTCTAACCACAAGTCATGTAACACTCAACCTTATTTGCTTGATACGTTCGACTGTTTTAGAACAAATCGATTGAAGTGAAGTTTCTAATGCTTCATCAAGCGCATTACTAAGTCTTAGTTTCCCGTCCAAGAAGGTTGTTGCGTCCTGAATACACGTCGTTCTCATCACTTCAAGTTAAAACCTTGAATGTGAAATGGATAACTTAGGTTCTAACCACAAGTTATGTAACACTCAACCTCATTTGCTTGATACGTTCGACACTTTTGGAACAAATCGATTGAAGTGAAGTTTCTAATGCTTCATCAAGCGCATTACTAAGTCTTAGTTTCGCGTCCATGAAGGTTGTTGGGTCCTCAATACACGTCGTTCTCATCACTTCAAGATAAAACCTTGAATGTGAAATGGATAACTTAGGTTCTAACCACAAGTCATGTAATACTCAACCTCATTTGCTTGATACGTTCGACTCTTTTGCAACAAATGGATTGAAGTGAAATTTCAAATGCTTTATCAACCGCGTTACTAAGTCTTAGTTTCCCGTCCATGAAGGTTGTTGGGTCCTCAATACACGTCGTTCTCATCACTTCAACTTAAAACCTTGAATGTGAAATGGATAACTTAGGTTCTAACCACACGTCATGTAACACTCAACCTCATTTGCATGATACGTTCGACTCTTTTGGAACAAATCGATTGAAGTAAAGTTTCTAATGCTTAATCAATCGCATTAATAAGTCTTAGTTTCGCGTCCAAGAAGGTTGTTGGGTCCTCAATACACGTCGTTCTCATCACTTCAAGTTAAAACCTTGAATATGAAATGGATAACTTAGGTTCTAACCACAAGTCATGTAACACTCAACCTCATTTACTTGATACGTTCAACTCTTTTGGAACAAATCGATTGAAGTGAAGTTTCTAATGCTTAATCAATCGCATTAATAAGTCTTAGTTTCGCGTCCAAGAAAGTTGTTGGGTCCTCAATACACGTCGTTCTCATCACTTCAAGTTAAAACCTTGAATATGAAATGGATAACTTAGGTTCTAACCACAAGTCATGTAACACTCAACCTCATTTACTTGATACGTTCAACTCTTTTGGAACAAATCGATTGAAGAGAAGTTTCTAATGCTTCATCAAGCGCAATACTAAATCTTAGTTTCGCGTCCAAGAAGGTTGTTGGGTCCTCAATACACATCGTTCTCATCACCTCAAGTTAAAACCTTGAATGTGAAATGGATAACTTAAGGTCTAACCACAAGTCATGTAACACTCAACCTCATTTGCTTGATACGTTCGACACTTTTGGAACAAATCGATTGAAGTGAAGTTTCTAATGCTTCATCAAGCGCATTACTAAGTCTTAGTTTCGCGTCCATGAAGGTTGTTGGGTCCTCAATACACGTCGTTCTCATCACTTCAAGATAAAACCTTGAATGTGAAATGGATAACTTAGGTTCTAAGCACAAGTCATGTAACACTCAACCTCATTTGCTTGATACGTTCGACTCTTTTGGAACAAATCGATTGAAGTGAAGTTTCTAATGCTTCATCAACCGCATTACTAAGTTTTAGTTTCGCGTCCAAGGAGGTTGTTGGGTCCTCAATACACGTCGTTCTCATCACTTCAAGTTAAAACCTTGAATGTGAAATGTATAACTTAGGTTTTAACCACAAGTCATGTAACACTCAACCTCATTTGCTTGATACGTTCGACTCTTTTGGAACAAATCGATTAAAGTGAAGTTTCTAATGCTTCATCAAGCGCATTACTAAGTCTTAGTTTCGCGTCCATGAAGGTTGTTAGGTCCTCAATACACGTCGTTCCATCACTTCAAGTTAAAACCTTGAATGTGAAGTGGATAACTTAGGTTCTAACCACAAGTCATGTAACACTCAACCTCATTTGCATGATACGTTCAACTCTTTTGGAACAAATCGATTGAAGTGAAGTTTCTAATGCTTCATCAAGCGCATTACTAAGTCTTAGTTTCACGTCCAAGAAGGTTGTTTGGTCCTCAATACACGTCGATTTAATCACTTCAACTTAAAACTTTGAATGTGAAATGGATAACTTAGGTTCTAACCACAAGTCATGTAACACTCAACCTCATTTGCTTAATACGTTCGACTCTTTTGGAACAAATCGATTGAAGTGAAGTTTCTAATGCTTAATCAAGCGCATTACTAAATCTTAGTTTTGCGTCCAAGAAGGTTGTTGGGTCCTCAATATACGTCGTTCTCATCACTTCAAGTTAAAACCTTGAATATTAAATGGATAACTTAGGTTCTAACCACAAGTCATGTAACACTCAACTTTATTTGCTTGATACGTTCCACTCTTTTGGAACAAATCGATTGAAGTGAAGTTTCTAATGCTTCATCAAGCGCATTACTAAGTCTTAGTTTCGCGTCCAAGAAGGTTGTTGGGTCCTCAATACACGTCGTTGTCATCACATCAAGTTAAAACCTTGAATGTGAAATGGATAACTTAGGTTCTAACCACAAGTCATGTAACACTCAACCTCATTTGCTTGATACGTTCGACTCTTTTGGAACAAATCGATTGAAGTGATGTTTCTAATGCTTCATCAAGCGCATTACTAAGTCTTATTTTCACGTCCAAGAAGGTTGTTGGGTCCTCAATACACGTCGTTCTCATCACTTCAAGTTAAAACCTTGAATGTGAAATGTATAACTTAGATTCTAACCACAAGTCATGTAACACACAACCTCATTTGCTTGACACGTTCGACTCTTTTGGAACAAATCGATTGAAGTGAAGTTTCTAATGCTTCATCAAGCGCATTACTAAATCTTAGTTTCACGTCCAAGAAGGTTGTTTGGTCCTCAATACACGTCGATTTCATCACTTCAACTTAAAACTTTGAATGTGAAATGGATAACTTAGGTTCTAACCACAAGTCATGTAACACTCAACCTCATTTGCTTGATACGTTCGACTCTTTTGGAAAAAAATCGATTGAAGTGAATGTTCTAATGCTTCATCAGGCGCATTGATAAGTCTTAGTTTCGCGTCCAAGAAGGTTGTTGGGTCCTCAATACACGTCGTTGTCATCACTTCAAGTTAAAACCTTGAATGTGAAATGGATAACTTAGGTTCTAACCACAAGTCATGTAACACTCAACCTCATTTGCTTGATACGTTCGACTCTTTTGGAACAAATCGATTGAAGTGATGTTTCTAATGCTTCATCAAGCGCATTACTAAGTCTTATTTTCCCGTCCAAGAAGATTGTTGGGTCCTCAATACACGTCGTTCTCATCACTTCAAGTTAAAACCTTGAATGTGAAATGTATAACTTAGATTCTAACCACAAGTCATGTAACACACAACCTCATTTGCTTGACACGTTCGACACTTTTGGAACAAATCGATTGAAGTGAAGTTTCTAATGCTTCATCAAGCGCATTACTAACTCTTAGTTTCGCGTCCAAGAAGGTTGTTGAGTCCTCAATACACATCGTTCTCATCACCTCAATTTAAAACCTTGAATGTGAAATGGATAACTTATGGTCTAACCACAAGTCATGTAACACTCAACCTCATTTGCTTGATACGTTCGACACTTTTGGAACAAATCGATTGAAGTGAAGTTTCTAAGGCTTCATCAAGCGCATTACTAAGTCTTAGTTTCGCGTCCATGAAGGTTGTTGGGTCCTCAATACACGTCGTTCTCATCACTTCAAGATAAAACCTTGAATGTGAAATGGATAACTTAGGTTCTAAGCACAAGTCATGTAACACTCAACCTCATTTGCTTGATACGTTCGACTCTTTTGGAACAAATCGATTGAAGTGAAGTTTCTAATGCTTCATCAACCGCATTACTAAGTCTTAGTTTCGCGTCCAAGGAGGTTGTTGGGTCCTCAATACACGTCGTTCTCATCACTTCAAGTTAAAACCTTGAATGTGAAATGTATAACTTAAGTTCTAACCACAAGTCATGTAACACACAACCTCATTTGCTTGATACGTTCGACTCTTTTGGAACAAATCGATTGAAGTGAAGTTTCTAATGCTTCATCAAGCGCATTACTAAGTCTTAATTTCGCGTCCAAGAAGGTTGTTGGGTCCTCAATACACGTCGTTCTCATCACTTCAAGATAAAACCTTGAATGTGAAATGGATAACTTAGGTTCTAACCACAAGTCATGTAACACTCAACCTCATTTGCTTGATACGTTCGACTCTTTTGGAACAAATCGATTGAAGTGAAATTTCTAATGCTTCATCAACCGCATTACTAAGTCTTAGTTTCCCGTCCATCAAGGTTGTTAGGTCCTCAATACACGTCGTTCTCATCACTTCAACTTTAAACCTTGAATGTGAAATGGATAACTTAGGTTCTAACCACAAGTCATGTAACACTCAACCTCATTTGCATGATACGTTCGACTCTTTTGGAACAAATCGATTGAAGTGAAGTTTCTAATGCTTAATCAAGCGCATTAATAAGTCTTAGTTTCGCGTCCAAGAAGGTTGTTGGGTCCTCAATACACCTCGTTCTCATCACTTCAAGTTAAAACCTTGAATGTGAAATGGATAACTTAGGTTCTAACCACAAGTCATGTAACACTCAACCTCATTTACTTGATACGTTCAACTCTTTTGGAACAAATCATTGAAGTGAAGTTTCTAATGCTTCATCAAGCGCATTACTAAATCTTAGTTTCGCGTCCAAGAACGTTGTTGGGTCCTCAATACACATCGTTCTCATCACCTCAAGTTAAAACCTTGATAACTTAGGTTCTAACCACAAGTCATGTAACACACAACATCCTTTGCTTGATACGTTCGACTCTTTTGGAACAAATCGATTGAAGTGAAGTTTCTAATTCTTCATCAAGCGCATTACTAAGTCTTAGTTTCGCGTCCAAGAAGGTTGTTGGGTCCTCAATACACGTCGTTCTCATCACTTCAAGTTAAAACCTTGAATGTGAAATGTATAACTTAGGTTCTAACCACAAGTCATGTAACACTCAACCTCATTTGCTTGATACGTTCTACTCTTTTGGAACAAATCGATTGAAGTGATGTTTCTAATGCTTCATCAAGCGCATTACTAAGTCTTATTTTCACGTCCAAGAAGGTTGTTGGGTCCTCAATACACGTCGTTCTCATCACGTCAAGTTAAAACCTTGAATGTGAAATGTATAACTTAGATTCTAACCACAAGTCATGTAACACACAACCTCATTTGCTTGATACGTTCGACTCTTTTGGAACAAATCGATTGAAGTGAAGTTTCTAATGCTTCATCAAGCGCATTACTAAATCTTAGTTTCGCGTCCAAGAAGGTTGTTGGGTCCTCAATACACATCGTTCTCATCACCTCAATTTAAAACCTTGAATGTGAAATGGATAACTTATGGTCTAACCACAAGTCATGTAACACTCAACCTCATTTGCTTGATACGTTCGACACTTTTGGAACAAATCGATTGAAGTGAAGTTTCTAAGGCTTCATCAAGCGCATTACTAAGTCTTAGTTTCGCGTCCATGAAGGTTGTTGGGTCCTCAATACACGTCGTTCTCATCACTTCAAGATAAAACCTTGAATGTGAAATGGATAACTTAGGTTCTAAGCACAAGTCATGTAACACTCAACCTCATTTGCTTGATACGTTCGACTCTTTTGGAACAAATCGATTGAAGTGAAGTTTCTAATGCTTCATCAACCGCATTACTAAGTCTTAGTTTCGCGTCCAAGGAGGTTGTTGGGTCCTCAATACACGTCGTTCTCATCACTTCAAGTTAAAACCTTGAATGTGAAATGTATAACTTAAGTTCTAACCACAAGTCATGTAACACACAACCTCATTTGCTTGATACGTTCGACTCTTTTGAAACAAATCGATTGAAGTGAAGTTTCTAATGCTTCATCAAGCGCATTGCTAAGTCTTAGTTTCGCGTCCAAGAAGGTTGTTGGGTCCTCAATACACATCGTTCTAATCACTTAAAGTTAAAACCTTGAATGTGAAATGGATAACTTAGGTTCTAACCACAAGTCATGTAACACACAACATCATTTGCTTGATACGTTCGACTCTTTTGGAACAAATCGATTGAAGTGAAGTTTCTAATGCTTCATCAAGCGCATTACTAAGTCTTAGTTTCGCGTCCAAGAAGGTTGTTGGTTCCTCAATACACGTCGTTCTCATCACTTCAAGTTAAAACCTTGAATGTGAAATGTATAACTTAGGTTCTAACCACAAGTCATGTAACACACAACCTCATTTGCTTGATACGTTCGACTCTTTTGGAACAAATCGATTGAAGTGAAGTTTCTAATGCTTCATCAAGCGCATTACTAAGTCTTAGTTTCGCGTCCATGAAGGTTGTTGGGTCCTCAATACACGTCGTTCTCATCACTTCAAGATAAAACCTTGAATGTGAAATGGATAACTTAGGTTCTAACCACAAGTCATGTAACACTCAACCTCATTTGCTTGATACGTTCGACTCTTTTGGAACAAATCGATTGAAGTGAAGTTTCTAATGCTTCATCAAGCACATTACTAAGTCTTAGTTTCGCATCCAAGAAGGTTGTTGGGTTCTCAATACACGTCGTTGTCATCACTTCAAGTTAAAACCTTGAATGTGAAATGGATAACTTAGGTTCTAACCACAAGTCATGTAACACTCAACCTCATTTGCTTGATATGTTCCACTCTTTTGGAAAAAATCTATTGAAGTGAAGTTTCTAATGCTTCATCAAGCGGATTACTAAATCTTAGTTTCGCGTCCAAGAACGTTGTTGGGTCCTCAATACACGTCGTTCTCATCACTTCAAGTTAAAACCTTGAATGTGAAATGGATAACTTAGGTTCTAACCACAAGTCATGTAACACACAACATCCTTTGCTTGATACGTTCGACTCTTTTGGAACAAATCGATTGAAGTGAAGTTTCTAATGCTTCATCAAGCGCATTACTAAGTCTTAGTTTCGCGTCCAAGAAGGTTGATGGGTCCTCAATACACGTCGTTCTCATCACTTCAAGTTAAAACCTTGAATGTGAAATGTATAACTTAGGTTCTAACCACAAGTCATGTAACACACAACCTCATTTGCTTGATACGTTCGACTCTTTTGGAACAAATCGATTGTAGTGAAGTTTCTAATGCTTCATCAAGCGCATTACTAAGTCTTAGTTTCGCGTCCATGAAGGTTGTTGGGTCCTCAATACACGTCGTTCTCATCACTTCAAGATAAAACCTTTAATGTGAAATGGATAACTTAGGTTCTAACCACAAGTCATGTAACACTCAACCTCATTTGCTTGATACGTTCGACTCTTTTGGAACAAATCGATTGAAATGAAGTTTCTAATGCTTCATCAAGCACATTACTAAGTCTTATTTTCGCATCCAAGAAGGTTGTTGGGTCCTCAATACACGTCGTTGTCATCACTTCAAGTTTAAACCTTGAATGTGAAATGGATAACTTACGTTCTAACCACAAGTCATGTAACACTCAACCTCATTTGCTTGATATGTTCCACTCTTTTGGAAAAAATCTATTGAAGTGAAGTTTCTAATGCTTCATCAAGCGGATTACTAAATCTTAGTTTCGCGTCCAAGAACGTTGTTGGGTCCTCAATACACGTCGTTCTCATCACTTCAAGTTAAAACCTTGAATGTGAAATGGATAACTTAGGTTCTAACACAAGTCATGTAACACACAACATCCTTTGCTTGATACGTTCGACTCTTTTGGAACAAATCGATTGAAGTGAAGTTTCTAATGCTTCATCAAGCGCATTACTAAGTCTTAGTTTCGCGTCCAAGAAGGTTGATGGGTCCTCAATACACGTCGTTCTCATCACTTCAAGTTAAAACCTTGAATGTGAAATGTATAACTTAGGTTCTAACCACAAGTCATGTAACACACAACCTCATTTGCTTGATACGTTCGACTCTTTTGGAACAAATCGATTGAAGTGAAGTTTCTAATGCTTCATCAAGCGCATTACTAAGTCTTAGTTTCGCGTCCATGAAGGTTGTTGGGTCCTCAATACACGTCGTTTTCATCACATTCAAGATAAAACCTTGAATGTGAAATGGATAACTTAGGTTCTAAGCACAAGTCATGTAACACTCAGCCTCATTTGCTTGATACGTTAGACTCTTTTGGAACAAATCGATTGAAGTGAAGTTTCTAATGCTTCATCAAGCGCATTACTAAGTCTTAGTTTCGCGTCCATGAAGGTTGTTGGGTCCTAAATACACGTTGTTCTCATCACTTCAAGATAAAACCTTGAATGTGAAATGGATAACTTACGTTCTAACCACAAGTCATGTAAAACTCAACCTCATTTGCTTGATACGTTCGACTCTATTGGAACAAATCGATTGAAGTGAAGTTTCTAATGCTTCATCAAGCGCATTACTAAGTCTTAGTTTCGCGTCCAAGAAGGTTGTTGGGTCCTCAATACACGTCGTTGTCATCACTTCAAATTAAAACCTTGAATGTGAAATGGATAACTTACGTTCTAACCACAAGTCATGTAACACTCAACCTCATTTGCTTGATATGTTCCACTCTTTTGGAAAAAATCTATTGGAGTGAAGTTTCTAATGCTTCATCAAGCGGATTACTAAATCTTAGTTTCGCGTCCAAGAACGTTGTTGGGTCCTCAATACACGTCGTTCTCATCACTTCAAGTTAAAACCTTGAATGTGAAATGGATAACTTAGGTTCTAACCACAAGTCATGTAACACACAACATCCTTTGCTTGATACGTTCGACTCTTTTGGAACAAATCGATTGAAGTAAAGTTTCTAATGCTTCATCAAGCGCATTACTAAGTCTTAGTTTCGCGTCCAAGAAGGTTGTTGGGTCCTCAATACACATTGTTCTCATCACTTCAAGTTAAAACCTTGAATGTGAAATGGATAACTTAGGTTCTAACCACAAGTCATGTAACACACAACATCATTTGCTTGATACGTTCGACTCTTTTGGAACAAATCGATTGAAGTGAAGTTTCTAATGCTTCATCAAGCGCATTACTAAGTCTTAGTTTCGCGTCCAAGAAGGTTGTTGGTTCCTCAACACACGTCGTTCTCATCACTTCAAGTTAAAACCTTGAATGTGAAATGTATAACTTAGGTTCTAACCACAAGTCATGTAACCACAACCTCATTTGCTTGATACGTTCGACTCTTTTGGAACAAATCGATTGAAGTGAAGTTTCTAATGCTTCATCAAGCGCATTACTAATCTTAGTTTCGCGTCCATGAAGGTTGTTGGGTCCTAAATACACGTTGTTCTCATCACTTCAAGATAAAACCTTGAATGTGAAATGGATAACTTAAGGTTCTAACCACAAGTCATGTAACACTCAACCTCATTTGCTTGATACGTTCGACTCTATTGGAACAAATCGATTGAAGTGAAGTTTCTAATGCTTCATCAAGCGCATTACTAAGTCTTAGTTTCGCGTCCAAGAAGGTTGTTGGGTCCTCAATACACGTCGTTGTCATCCTTCAAAGTTAAAACCTTGAATGTGAAATGGATAACTTACGTTCTAACCACAAGTCATGTAACACTCAACCTCATTTGCTTGATAGTTCGCACTCTTTTGGAAAAAATCTATTGAAGTGAAGTTTCTAATGCTTCATCAAGCGGATTACTAAATCTTAGTTTCGCGTCCAAGACGGTTGTTGGGTCCTCAATACACGTCGTTCTCATCACTTCAAGTTAAAACCTTGAATGTGAAATGGATAACTTAGGTTCTAACCACAAGTCATTGTAACACACAACATCCTTTGCTTGATACGTTCGACTCTTTTGGAACAAATCGATTGAAGTGAAGTTTCTAATGCTTCATCAAGCGCATTACTAAGTCTTAGTTTCGCGTCCAAGAAGGTTGTTGGTCCTCAATACACAGTAGTTCTCATCACTTCAAGTTAAAACCTTGAATGTGAAATGGATAACTTAGGTCTAACCACAAGTCATGTAACACCAACTCATTTGCTTGATACGTTCGACTCTTTTGGAACAAATCGATTGAAGTGAAGTTTCTAATGCTTCATCAAGCGCATTACTAAGTCTTAGTTTCGCGTCCATGAAGGTTGTTGGGTCCTCAATACACGTCGTTCTCATCACTTCAAGATAAAACCTTGAATGTGAAATGGATAACTTAGGTTCTAACCACAAGTCATGTTAAACTCAACCTCATTTGCTTGATACGTTCGACTCTTTTGGAACAAATCGATTGAGTGAAGTTTCTAATGCTTCATCAAGCGCATTACTAAGTCTTAGTTTCGCGTCCAATGAAGGTTGTTGGGTCCTCAATACACGTCGTTCTCATCACTTCAAGTAAAACCTTGAATGTGAAATGGATAACTTAGGTTCTAACCACAAGTCATGTAACATTCAACCTCATTTGCTTGATACGTTCGACTCTTTTGGAACAAATCGATTGAAGTGAAGTTTCTAATGCTTCATCAAGCGCATTACTAAGTCTTAGTTTCGCGTCCATGAAGGTTGTTGGGTCCCTCAATACACGTCGTTTCTCATCACTTCAAGTTAAAACCTTGAATGTGAAATGGATAACTTAGGTTCTAACCACAAGTCATGTAACACTCAACCTCCTTTGCTTGATACGTTCCACTCTTTTGGAACAAATCGATTGAAGTGAAGTTTCTAATGCTTCATCAAGCGCATTACTAAGTCTTAGTTTCGCGTCCAAGAAGGTTGTTGGGTCCTCAATACACTCGTTCTCATCACTTCAAGTTAAAACCTTTGAATGTGAAATGGATAACCTTAGGTTCTAACCACAAGTCATGTAACACACAACCTCATTTGCTTGATACGTTCGACTCTTTGGAACAAATCGATTGAAGTGAAGTTTCTAATGCTTCATCAAGCGCATTACTAAGTCTTAGTTTCGCGTCCATGAAGGTTGTTGGGTCCTCAATACACGTCGTTCTCATCACTTCAAGATTAAAACCTTGAATGTGAAATGGAAACTTAGGTTCTAAGCACAAGTCATGTAACACTCAACCTCATTTGCTTGATACGTTCGACTCTTTTGGAACAAATCGATTGAAGTGAAGTTTCTAATGCTTCATCAAGCGCATTACTAAGTCTTAGTTTCGCGTCCATGAAGGTTGTTGGGTCCTCAATACACGTCGTTTCATCACTTCAAGATAAAACCTTGAATGTGAAATGGATAACTTAGGTTCTAACACAAGTCATGTAACACTCAACCTCATTTGCTTGATACGTTCGACTCTTTTGGAACAAATCGATTGAAGTGAAGTTTCTAATGCTTCATCAAGCGCATTACTAAGTCTTAGTTTCGCGTCCATGAAGGTTGTTGGGTCCTCAATACACGTCGTTCTCATCACTTCAAGATTAAAACCTTGAATGTGAAATGGATAACTTAGGTTCTAACCACAAGTCATGTAACACTCAACCTCATTTGCTTGATACGTTCGACTCTTTTGGAACAAATCGATTGAAGTGAAGTTTCTAATGCTTCATCAAGCGCATTACTAAGTCTTAGTTTCGCGTCCATGAAGGTTGTTGGGTCCTAATACACGTTCGTTCTCATCACTTCAAGATAAACCTTGAATGTGAAATGGATAACTTAGTTCTAACCACAAGTCATGTAACACTCAACCTCATTTGCTTGATACGTTCGACTCTATTGGAACAAATCGATTGAAGTGAAGTTTCTAATGCTTCATCAAGCGCATTACTAAGTCTTAGTTTCGCGTCCAAGAAGGTTGTTGGGTCCTCAATACACGTCGTTCTCATCACTTCAAGATTAAAACCTTGAATGTGAAATGGATAACTTACGTTCTAACCACAAGTCATGTAACACTCAACCTCATTTGCTTGATACGTTCACTCTTTTGGAACAATCGATTGAAGTGAAGTTTCTAATGCTTCATCAAGCGCATTACTAAGTCTTAGTTTCGCGTCCAAGAAGGTTGTTGGGTCCTCAATACACGTCGTTCTCATCACTTCAAGTTAAAACCTTGAATGTGAAATGGATAACTTAGTTCTAACCACAAGTCATGTAACACTCAACCTCATTTGCTTGATACGTTCAACTCTTTTGGAACAAATCTGATTGAAGTGAAGTTTCTAATGCTTCATCAAGCGCATTACTAAGTCTTAGTTTCGCGTCCAAGAAGGTTGTTGGTCCTCAATACACGTCGTTCTCATCACTTCAAGTTAAAACCTTGAATGTGAAATGGATAACTTAGGTTCTAACCACAAGTCATGTAACACTCAACCTCATTTGCTTGATACGTTCGACTCTTTTGGAACAAATCGATTGAAGTGAAGTTTCTAATGCTTCATCAAGCGATTACTAAGTCTTAGTTTCGCGTCCAGAAGGGTTGTTGGTCCTCAATACACGTCGTTCTCATCACTTCAAAGTTAAAACCTTGAATGTGAAATGGATAACTTAGGTTCTAACACCAGTCATGTAAACACTCAACCTCATTGCTTGATACGTTCGACTCTTTTGGAACAAATCGATTGAAGTGAAGTTTCTAATGCTTCATCAAGCGCATTACTAAGTCTTAGTTTCGCGTCCAAGAAGGTTGTTGGGTCCTCAATACACGTCGTTCTCATCACTTCAAGAAAAAACCTTGAATGTGAAATGGATAACTTAGGTTCTAACCACAAGTCATGTAACACTCAACCTCATTTGCTTGATACGTTCGACTCTTTTGAACAATCGATTGAAGTGAAGGTTTCTAATGCTTCATCAAGCGCATTACTAAGTCTTAGTTTCGCGTCCAAGAAGGTTGTTGGGTCCTCAATACACGTCGTTCTCATCACTTCAAGTTAAAAACCTTGAAGTGAAATGGATAACTTAGTTCTAACCACAAGTCATGTAACACTCAACCTCATTTGCTTGATACGTTCGACTCTTTGGAACAAATCGATTGAAGTGAAGTTTCTAATGCTTCATCAAGCGCATTACTAAGTCTTAGTTTCGCGTCCAAGAAGGTTGTTGGTCCTCAATACACGTCGTTCTCATCACTTCAAGTTAAAACCTTGAATGTGAAATGTATAACTTAGATTCTAACCACAAGTCATGTAACACACAACCTCATTTGCTGATACGTTCGACTCTTTTGGAACAAATCGATTGAAGTGAAGTTTCTAAGCTTCATCAAGCGCATTACTAAGTCTTAGTTCGCGTCCAAGAAGGTTGTTGGGTCCTCAATACACGTCGTTTCATCACTTCAAGATAAACCTTGAATGTGAAATGGATAACTTAGGTTCTAACCACAAGTCATGTAACACTCAACCTCATTTGCTTGATACGTTCGACTCTTTTGGAACAATCGATTGAAGTGAAGTTTCTAATGCTTCATCAAGCGCATTACTAAGTCTAGTTTCGCGTCCATGAAGGTTGTTGGGTCCTCAATACACGTCGTTCTCATCACTTCAAGTTAAAACCTGAATGTGAAATGGATAACTTAGGTTCTAACCACAAGTCATGTAACACTCAACCTCATTTGCTGATATTGATGTGAAATGGAATAACTTACGGTATAACCACAAGGTCATGTAACACTTAACCTCATTTGCTTGAATACGTTCGACTCTTTTGGCAACAGAATCGAGTGAAGTGAAGTTTCTAATGCTTCAATCAAGCGATTACTAAGTTCTTAGTTTCAGCGTCAAAAAAAGAGAAGTTGTTGGGTCTCAATACACGTCGTCTCATCATCACTTCAAGTTAAAACCGTGAATGTGAAAATGGATAACTTACGGTTCTAACCACAAGTCATGTAACACTAACCGCATTTGCTTGATACGTTCGACTCTTTTGAAACAAATCGATTGAAGTGAAGTTTCTAATGCTTCATCAAGCGGATTACTAAGTCTTAGTTTCGCGTCCAAGAAGGTTGTTGGTCCTCAATACACGTCGTTCTCATCACTTCAAGATAAAACCTTGAATGTGAAATGTATAACTTAGATTCTAACCACAAGTCATGTAACACACAACCTCATTTGCTTGATACGTTCGACTCTTTTGGAACAAATCGATTGAAGTGAAGTTTCTAATTGCTTCATCAAGCGCATTACTAAGTCTTAGTTTCGCGTCCATGAAGGTTGTTGGGTCCTCAATAAACGTCGTTCTCATCACTTCAAGATAAAACCTTGAATGTGAAATGGATAACTTAGGTTCTAAGCACAAGTCATGTAACACTCAACCTCATTTGCTTGATACGTTCGACTCTTTTGGAACAAATCGATTGAAGTGAAGTTTCTAATGCTTCATCAAGCGCATTACTAAGTCTTAGTTTCGCGTCCAAGAAGGTTGTTGGGTCCTCAATACACGTCGTTCTCATCACTTCAAGTTAAAACCTTGAATGTGAAATGGATAACTTAGGTTCTAACCACAAGTCATGTAACACACAACCTCATTTGCTTGATACGTTCGACTCTTTTGGAACAAATCGATTGAAGTGAATGTTCTAATGCTTCATCAGGCGCATTACTAAGTCTTAGTTTCGCGTCCAAGAAGGTTGTTGGGTCCTCAATACACGTCGTTCTCATCACTTCAAGTTAAAACCTTGAATGTGAAATGGATAACTTACGTTCTAACCACAAGTCATGTAACACTCAACCTCATTTGCTTGATACGTTCGACTCTTTTGGAACAAATCGATGGAAGTGAAGTTTCTAATGCTTCATCAAGCGCATTACTAAGTCTTAGTTTCGCCTCCAAGAAGGTTGTTGGGTCCTCAATACACGTCGTTCTCATCACTTCAAGTTAAAACCTTAAATGTGAAATGTATAACTTAGGTTCTAACCACAAGTCATGTAACACACAACCTCATTTGCTTGATACGTTCGACTCTTTGGAACAAATCGATTGAAGTGAAGTTTCTAATGCTTCATCAAGCGCATTACTAAGTCTTAGTTTCGCCGTCCAAGAAGGTGTTGGGTCCTCAATACACGTCGTTCTCATCACTTCAAGTTAAAACCTTGAATGTGAAATGTATAACTTAGGTTCTAACCACAGTCATGTAACACACAACCTCATTTGCTTGATACGTTCGACTCTTTTGGAACAAATCGATTGAAGTGAATGTTCTAATGCTTCATCAGGCGCATTGATAAGTCTTAGTTTCGCGTCCAAGAAGGTTGTTGGGTCCTCAATACACGTCGTTCTCATCACTTCAAGTTAAAACCTTGAATGTGAAATGGATAACTTAGTTCTAACCACAAGTCATGTAACACTCAACCTCATTTGCTTGATACGTTCGACTCTTTTGGAACAAATCGATTGAAGTGAAGTTTCTAATGCTTCATCAAGCGCATTACTAAGTCTTAGTTTCGCGTCCAAGAAGGTTGTTGGGTCCTCAATACACGTCGTTCTCATCACTTCAAGTTAAAACCTTGAATGTGAAATGGATAACTTAGGTTCTAACCACAAGTCATGTAACACACAACCTCATTTGCTTGATACGTTCGACTCTTTTGGAACAAATCGATTGAAGTGAAGTTTCTAATGCTTCATCAAGCGCATTACTAAGTCTTAGTTTCGCGTCCAAGAAGGTTGTTGGGTCCTCAATACACGTCGTTCTCATCACTTCAAGATAAAACCTTGAATGTGAAATGTATAACTTAGGATTCTAACCACAAGTATGTAACACACAACCTCATTGCTTGATACGTTCGACTCTTTTGGAACAAATCGATTGAAGTGAAGTTTCTAATGCTTCATCAAGAGCATTACTAAGTCTTAGTTTCGCCTCCAAGAAGGTTGTTGGGTCCTCAATACACGTCGTTCTCATCACTTCAAGTTAAAACCTTGAATGTGAAATGTATAACTTAGGTTCTAACCACAAGTCATGTAACACACAACCTCATTTGCTTGATACGTTCGACTCTTTTGGAACAAATCGATTGAAGTGAAGTTTCTAATGCTTCATCAAGCGCATTACTAAGTCTAGTTTCGCGTCCAAGAAGGTTGTTGGGTCCTCAATACACGTCGTTCTCATCACTTCAAGTTAAAACCTGAATGTGAAATGTATAACTTAGATTCTAACCACAAGTCATGTAACACACAACCTCATTTGCTTGATATGTTCGACTCTTTTGGAACAAATCGATTGAAGTGAAGTTTCTAATGCTTCATCAAGCGGATTACTAAGTCTTAGTTTCGCGTCCATGAAGGTTGTTGGGTCCTCATACACGTCGTTCTCATCACTTCAAGTTAAAACCTTGAATGTGAAATGGATACTTAGGTTCTAACCACAAGTCATGTAACACTCAACCTCATTTGCTTGATACGTTCGACTCTTTTGGAACAAATCGATTGAAGTGAAATGGATAACTTACGTTCTAACCACAAGTCATGTAACACACAACCTCATTGCTTGATACGTTCGACTCTTTTGGAACAAATCGATTGAAGTGAAGTTTTCTAAGCTTCATCAAGCGCATTACTAAGTCTTAGTTTCGCGTCCATGAAGGTTGTTGGGTCCTCAATACACGTCGTTCTCATCACTTCAAGATAAAACCTTGAATGTGAAATGGATAACTTAGGTTCTAAGCACAAGTCATGTAACACTCAACCTCATTTGCTTGATACGTTCGACTCTTTTGGAACAAATCGATTGAAGTGAATGTTCTAATGCTTCATCAGGCGCATTGATAAGTCTTAGTTTCGCGTCCAAGAAGGTTGTTGGGTCCTCAATACACGTCGTTGTCATCACTTCAAGTTAAACCTTGAATGGAAATGGATAACTTAGGTTCTAACCACAAGTCATGTAACACTCAACCTCATTTGCTTGATACGTTCGACTCTTTTGGAACAAATCGATTGAAGTGAAGTTTCTAATGCTTCATCAAGCGCATTACTAAGTCTTAGTTTCGCCTCCAAGAAGGTTGTTGGGTCCTCAATACACGTCGTTCTCATCACTTCAAGTTAAAACCTTGAATGTGAAATGTATAACTTAGATTCTAACCACAAGTCATGTAACACACAACCTCATTTGCTTGATACGTTCGACTCTTTTGGAACAAATCGATTGAAGTGAAGTTTCTAATGCTTCATCAAGCGCATTACTAAGTCTTAGTTTCGCGTCCAAGAAGGTTGTTGGGTCCTCAATACACGTCGTTCTCATCACTTCAAGATAAAACCTTGAATGTGAAATGGATAACTTACGTTCTAACCACAAGTCATGTAACACTCAACCTCATTTGCTTGATACGTTCCACTCTTTTGGAACAAATCGATTGAAGTGAAGTTTCTAATGCTGCATCAAGCGCATTACTAAGTCTTAGTTTCGCGTCCAAGAAGGATTGTCTGGTCCTCAATACACGTCGTTTTCATCACTTCAAGTTAAAACCTTAAATGTGAAATGGATAACTTAGTTTCTAACCACAAGTCATGTAACACACAACCGCAATTGCTTGATACGTTCGACTCTTTTGGAACAAATCGATTGAAGTGAAGTTTCTAATGCTTCATCAAGCGCATTACTAAGTCTAGTTTCGCGTCCATGAAGGTTGTTGGGTCCTCAATACACGTCGTTCTCATCACTTCAAGATAAACCTTGAATGTGAAATGGATAACTTAGGTTCTAAGCACAAGTCATGTAACACTCAACCTCATTTGCTTGATACGTTCGACTCTTTTGGAACAAATCGATTGAAGTGAATGTTCTAATGCTTCATCAGGCGCATTACTAAGTCTTAGTTTCGCGTCCAAGAAGGTTGTTGGGTCCTCAATACACGTCGTTGTCATCACTTCAAGTTAAAACCTTGAATGTGAAATGGATAACTTAGGTTCTAACCACAAGTCATGTAACACTCAACCTCATTTGCTTGATACGTTCGACTCTTTTGGAACAAATCGATTGAAGTGAAGTTTCTAATGCTTCATCAAGCGCATTACTAAGTCTTAGTTTCGCGTCCAAGAAGGTTGTTGGTCCTCAATACACGTCGTTCTCATCACTTCAAGTTAAAACCTTGAATGTGAAATGTATAACTTAGGTTCTAACCACAAGTCATGTAACACACAACCTCATTTGCTTGATACGTTCGACTCTTTTGGAACAAATCGATTGAAGTGAAGTTTCTAATGCTTCATCAAGCGCATTACTAAGTCTTAGTTTCGCGTCCAAGAAGGTTGTTGGGTCCTCAATACACGTCGTTCTCATCACTTCAAGTTAAAACCTTGAATGTGAAATGGATAACTTAGGTTCTAACCACAAGTCATGTAACACACAACCTCATTTGCTTGATACGTTCGACTCTTTTGGAACAAATCGATTGAAGTGAAGTTTCTAATGCTTCATCAAGCGCATTACTAAGTCTTAGTTTCGCGTCCAAGAAGGTTGTTGGGTCCTCAATACACGTCGTTCTCATCACTTCAAGTTAAAACCTTGAATGTGAAATGGATAACTTAGGTTCTAACCACAAGTCATGTAACACCAACCTCATTTGCTTGATACGTTCGACTCTTTTGGAACAAATCGATTGAAGTGAAGTTTCTAATGCTTCATCAAGCGCATTACTAAGTCTTAGTTTCGCGTCCAAGAAGGTTGTTGGGTCCTCAATACACGTCGTTCTCATCACTTCAAGTTAAAACCTTGAATGTGAAATGGATAACTTAGGTTCTAACCACAAGTCATGTAACACTCAACCTCATTTGCTTGATACGTTCGACTCTTTGGAACAAATCGATTGAAGTGAAGTTCTAATGCTTCATCAAGCGCATTACTAAGTCTTAGTTTCGCGTCCAAGAAGGTGTTGGGTCCTCAATACACGTCGTTCTCATCACTTCAAGATAAACCTTGAATGAGAAATCGATAACTTAGGTTCTAACCACAAGTCTTGTAACACTCAACCTCATTTGCTTGATACGTTCCGCTTTTTTGGAACAAATCGATTGAAGTGAAGTTTCTAATGCTTCATCAAGCGCATTACTAAGTCTTAGTTTCGCGTCCAAGAAGGTTGTTGGGTCCTCAATACACGTCGTTCTCATCACTTCAAGTTAAAACCTTGAATGTGAAATGTATAACTTAGGTTCTAACCACAAGTCATGTAACACACAACCTCATTTGCTTGATACGTTCGACTCTTTTGGAACAAATCGATTGAAGTGAAGTTTCTAATGCTTCATCAAGCGCATTACTAAGTCTTAGTTTCGCGTCCAGAAGGTTGTTGGGTCCTCAATACACGTCGTTCTCATCACTTCAAGTTAAAACCTTGAATGTGAAATGGATAACTTAGGTTCTAACCACAAGTCATGTAACACTCAACCTCATTTGCTTGATACGTTCGACTCTTTTGGAACAAATCGATTGAAGTGAAGTTTCTAATGCTTCATCAAGCGCATTACTAAGTCTTAGTTTCGCGTCCAGAAGGTTGTTGGGTCCTCAATACACGTCGTTCTCATCACTTCAAGTTAAAACCTTGAATGTGAAATGGATAACTTAGGTTCTAACCACAAGTCATGTAAAACTCAACCTCATTTGCTTGATACGTTACACTCTTTTGGAACAAATCGATTGAAGTGAAGTTTCTAATGCTTCATCAAGCGTATTACTAAGTCTTAGTTTCGCGTCCAAGAAGGTTGTTGGGTCCTCAATACACGTCGTTCTCATCACTTCAAGTTAAAACCTTGAATGTGAAATGGATAACTTAGGTTCTAACCACAAGTCATGTAACACTCAACCTCATTTGCTTGATACGTTCGACTCTTTTGGAACAAATCGATTGAAGTGAAGTTTCTAATGCTTCATCAAGCGCATTACTAAGTCTTAGTTTCGCGTCCATGAAGGTTGTTGGGTCCTCAATACACGTCGTTCTCATCACTTCAAGTTAAAACCTTGAATGTGAAATGGATAACTTAGTTCTAACCACAAGTCATGTAACACTCAACCTCATTTGCTTGATACGTTCGACTCTTTTGGAACAAATCGATTGAAGTGAAGTTTCTAATGCTTCATCAAGCGCATTACTAAGTCTTAGTTTTCGCGTCCAAGAAGGTTGTTGGGTCCTCAATACACGTCGTTCTCATCACTTCAAGTTAAAACCTTGAATGTGAAATGGATAACTTAGGTTCTAACCACAAGTCATGTAACACTCAACCTCATTTGCTTGATACGTTCGACTCTTTGGAACAAATCGATTGAAGTGAAGTTTCTAATGCTTCATCAATCGCATTACTAAGTCTTAGTTTCGCGTCCAAGAAGGTTGTTGGGTCCTCAATACACGTCGTTCTCATCACTTCAAGTTAAAACCTTGAATGTGAAATGGATAACTTAGGTTCTAACCACAAGTCATGTAACACACAACCTCTTTTGCTTGATACGTTCGACTCTTTTGGAACAAATCGATTGAAGTGAAGTTTCTAATGCTTCATCAACCGCATTACTAAGTCTTAGTTTCGCGTCCAAGAAGGTTGTTGGGTCCTCAATACATGTCGTTCTCATCACTTCAAGTTAAAACCTTGAATGTGAACTGTATAACTTAGGTTCTAAACACAAGTCATGTAACACACAACCTCATTTGCTTGATACGTTCGACTCTTTTGGAACAAATCGATTGAAGTGAAGTTTCTAATGCTTCATCAAGCGCATTACTAAGTCTTAGTTTCGCGTCCAAGAAGGTTGTTGGGTCCTCAATACACGTCGTTCTCATCACTTCAAGTTAAAACCTTGAATGTGAAATGGATAACTTAGGTTCTAACCACAAGTCATGTAACACATCAACCTCATTTGCTTGATACGTTCGACTCTTTTGGAACAAATCGATTGAAGTGAAGTTTCTAATGCTTCATCAAGCGCATTACTAAGTCTTAGTTTCGCGTCCAGAAGGTTGTTGGGTCCTCAATACACGTCGTTCTCATCACTTCAAGTTAAAACCTTGAATGTGAAATGGATAACTTAGGTTCTAACCACAAGTCATGTAACACTCAACCTCATTTGCTTGATACGTTCGACTCTTTTGGAACAAATCGATTGAAGTGAAGTTTCTAATGCTTCATCAAGCGCATTACTAAGTCTTAGTTTCGCGTCCAAGAAGGTTGTTGGGTCCTCAATACACGTCGTTCTCATCACTTCAAGTTAAAACCTTGAATGTGAAATGGATAACTTAGGTTCTAACCACAAGTCATGTAACACTCAACCTCATTTGCTTGATACGTTCGACTCTTTTGGAACAAATCGATTGAAGTGAAGTTTCTAATGCTTCATCAAGCGCATTACTAAGTCTTAGTTTCGCGTCCATGAAGGTTGTTGGGTCCTCAATACACGTCGTTCTCATCACTTTAAGTTAAAACCTTGAATGTGAAATGGATAACTTAGGTTCTAACCACAAGTCATGTAACACTCAACCTCATTTGCTTGATACGTTTCGACTCTTTTGGAACAAATCGATTGAAGTGATGTTTCTAATGCTTCATCAAGCGCATTACTAAGTCTTAGTTTCGCGTCCATGAAGGTTGTTGGGTGCTCAATACACGTCGTTCTCATAACTTCAAGTTAAAACCTTGAATGTCAAATGGATAACTTAGGTTCTAACCACAAGTCATGTAACACTCAACCTCATTTGCTTGATACGTTCACTCTTTTGGAACAAATCGATTGAAGTGAAGTTCTAATGCTTCATCAAGCGCATTACTAAGTCTTAGTTTCGCGTCCATGAAGGTTGTTGGGTCCTCAATACACGTCGTTCTCATCACTTCAAGTTAAAACCTTGAATGTGAAATGGGATAACTTAGGTTCTAACCACAAGTCATGTAACACTCAACCTCATTTGCTTGATACGTTCAACTCTTTTGGAACAAATCGATTGAAGTGAAGTTTCTAATGCTTCATCAAGCGCATTACTAAGTCTTAGTTTCGCGTCCAAGAAGGTTGTTGGGTCCTCAATACACGTCGTTCTCATCACTTCAAGTTAAAACCTTGAATGTGAAATGGATAACTTAGGTCTAACCACAAGTCATGTAACACTCAACCTCATTTGCTTGATACGTTCAACTCTTTTGGAACAAATCGATTGAAGTGAAGTTTCTAATGCTTCATCAAGCGCATTACTAAGTCTTAGTTTCGCGTCCAATGAAGGTTGTTGGGTCCTCAATACACGTCGTTCTCATCACTTCAAGTTAAAACCTTGAATGTGAAATGGATAACTTAGGTCTAACCACAAGTCATGTAACACTCAACCTCATTTGCTTGATACGTTCGACTCTTTGGAACAATCGATTGAAGTGAAGTTTCTAATGCTTCATCAAGCGCATTACTAAGTCTTAGTTTCGCGTCCAAGAAGGTTGTTGGGTCCTCAATACACGTCGTTCTCATCACTTCAAGTTAAAACCTTGAATGTGAAATGGATAACTTAGGTTCTAACCACAAGTCATGTAACACTCAACCTCATTTGCTTGATACGTTCCACTCTTTTGGAACAATCGATTGAAGTGAAGTTTCTAATGCTTCATCAAGCGCATTACTAAGTCTTAGTTTCGCGTCCAAGAAGGTTGTTGGGTCCTCAATACACGTCGTTCTCATCACTTCAAGTTAAAACCTTGAATGTGAAATGGATAACTTACGTTCTAACCACAAGTCATGTAACACTCAACCTCATTTGCTTGATACGTTACACTCTTTTGGAACAAATCGATTGAAGTGAAGTTTCTAATGCTTCATCAAGCGCATTACTAAGTCTTAGTTTCGCGTCCAAGAAGGTTGTTGGGTCCTCAATACACGTCGTTCTCATCACTTCAAGTTAAAACCTTGAATGTGAAATGGATAACTTAGGTTCTAAGCACAAGTCATGTAACACTCAACCTCATTTGCTTGATACGTTCGACTCTTTTGGAACAAATCGATTGAAGTGAAGTTTCTAATGCTTCATCAAGCGCATTACTAAGTCTTAGTTTCGCGTCCAAGAAGGTTGTTGGGTCCTCAATACACGTCGTTCTCATCACCTTCAAGTTAAAACCTTGAATGTGAAATGGATATCTTAGGTTCTAACCACAAGTCATGTAACACTCAACCTCATTTGCTTGATACGTTCAACTCTTTTGGAACAATCGAATTGAAGTGAAGTTTCTAATGCTTCATCAAGCGCATTACTAAGTCTTAGTTTCCCAGTCCAAGAAGGTTGTTGGGTCCTCAATACACGTCGTTCTCATCACTTCAAGTTAAAACCTTGAATGTGAAATGGATAACTTAGGTTCTAACCACAAGTCATGTAACACTCAACCTATTTGCTTGATACGTTCGACTGTTTCAGAACAAATCGATTGAAGTGAAGTTTCTAATGCTTCATCAAGCGCATTACTAAGTCTTAGTTTCCCGTCCAAGAAGGTTGTTGCGTCCTCAATACACGTCGTTCTCATCACTTCAAGTTAAAACCTTGAATGTGAAATGGATAACTTAGGTTCTAACCACAAGTCATGTAACACTCAACCTCATTTGCTTGATACGTTCGACTCTTTTGGAACAAATCGATTGAAGTGAAGTTTCTAATGCTTCATCAAGCGCATTACTAAGTCTTAGTTTCGCGTCCATGAAGGTTGTTGGGTCCTCAATACACGTCGTTCTCATCACTTCAAGTTAAAACCTTGAATGTGAAATGGATAACTTAGGTTCTAACCACAAGTCATGTAACACTCAACCTCATTTGCTTGATACGTTCCACTCTTTTGGAACAAATCGATTAAAGTGAAGTTTCTAATGCTTCATCAAGCGCATTACTAAGTCTTAGTTTCGCGTCCAAGAAGGTTGTCTGGTCCTCAATAAACTTCGTTCTCATCACTTCAAGTTAAAACCTTGAATGTGAAATGGATAACTTAGGTTCTTACCACAAGTCATGTAACACTCAACCTCATTTGCTTGATACGTTCGACTCTTTTGGAACAAATCGATTGAAGTGAAGTTTCTAATGCTTCATCAGGCGCATTACTAAGTCTTAGTTTCGCGTCCAAGAAGGTTGTTGGGTCCTCAATACACGTCGTTGTGATCACTTCAAGTTAAAACCTTGAATGTGAAATGGATAACTTACGTTCTAACCACAAGTCATGTAACACTCAACCTCATTTGCTTGATACGTTCGACTCATTTGGAACAAATCGATTGAAGTGAAGTTTCTAATGCTTCATCAAGCGCATTACTAAGTCTTAGTTTCGCGTCCATGAAGGTTGTTGTGTCCTCAATACACGTCGTTCTCATCACTTCAAGTTAAAACCTTGAATGTGAAATGGATAACTTAGGTTCTAACCACAAGTCATGTAACACTCAACCTTATTTGCTTGATACGTTCTACTGTTTCAGAACAAATCGATTGAAGTGAAGTTTCTAATGCTTCATCAAGCGCATTACTAAGTCTTAGTTTCCCGTCCAAGAAGGTTGTTGCGTCCTCAATACACGTCGTTCTCATCACTTCAAGTTAAAACCTTGAATGTGAAATGGATAACTTAGGTTCTAACCACAAGTCATGTAACACTCAACCTCATTTCCTTGATACGTTCAACTCTTTTGGAACAAATCGATTGAAGTGAAGTTTCTAATGCTTCATCAAGCGCATTACTAGGTCTTAGTTTCGCGTCCATGAAGGTTGTTGGGTCCTCAATACACGTCGTTCTCATCACTTCAAGTTAAAACCTTGAATGTGAAATGGATAACTTAGGTTCTAACCACAAGTTATGTAACACTCAACCTCATTTACTTGATACGTTCAACTCTTTTGGAACAAATCGATTGAAGTGAAGTTTCTAATGCTTCATCAAGCGCATTACTAAATCTTAGTTTCTCGTCCAAGAAGGTTGTTGGGTCCTCAATACACATCGTTCTCATCACCTCATGTTAAAACCTTGAATGTGAAATGGATATCTTAAGGTCTAACCACAAGTCATGTAACACTCAACCTCATTTGCTTGATACGTTCGACACTTTTGGAACATATCGATTGAAGTGAAGTTTCTAATGCTTAATCAAGCGCATTACTAAGTCTTAGTTTCGCGTCCAAGGAGGTTGTTGGGTCCTCAATACACGTCGTTCTCATCACTTCAAGTTAAAACCTTGAATGTGTGAAATGTATATCTTAGGTTCTAACCACAAGTCATGTAACACAAAACCTTATTTGCTTGATACGTTCAACTCTTTTGTAACAAATCGATTGAAGTGAAGTTTCTAATGCTTCATCAAGCTTATTACTAAGTCTTAGTTTCGCTTCCAAGAAGGTTGTTGGGTCCTCAATACACGTCGTTCTCATCACTTCAAGTTAAAACCTTGAATGTGAAATGTATAACTTAGGTTCTAAACACAAGTCATGTAACACACAACCTCATTTGCTTGATACGTTCGACTCTTTTGGAACAAATCGATTGAAGTGAAGTTTCTAATGCTTCATCAAGCGCATTACTAAGTCTTAGTTTCGCGTCCAAGAAGGTTGTTGGGTCCTCAATACACGTCGTTCTCATCACTTCAAGTTAAAACCTTGAATGTGAAATGTATAACTTAGTTTCTAACCACAAGTCATGTAACACACAACCTCTTTTGCTTGATACGTTCGACTCTTTTGGAACAAATCAATTGAAGTGAAGTATCTAATCCTTCATCAAGCGCATTACTAAGTCTTAGTTTCGCGTCCAAGAAGGTTGTTGGGTCCTCAATACACGTCGTTCTCATCACTTCAAGTTAAAACCTTGAATGTGAAATGTATAACTTAGATTCTAACCACAAGTCATGTAACACACAACCTCATTTGCTTGATACGTTCGACTCTTTTGGAACAAATCGATTGAAGTGAAGTTTCTAATGCTTCATCAAGCTTATTACTAAGTCTTAGTTTCGCTTCCAAGAAGGTTGTTGGGTCCTCAATACACGTCGTTCTCATCACTTCAAGTTAAAACCTTGAATGTGAAATGGATAACTTAGGTTCTAACCACAAGTCATGTAACACACAACCTCTTTTGCTTGATACGTTCGACTCTTTTGGAACAAATCGATTGAAGTGAAGTTTCTAATGCTTCATCAACCGCATTACTAAGTCTTAGTTTCGCGTCCAAGGAGGTTGTTGGGTCCTCAATACACGTCGTTCTCATCACTTCAAGTTAAAACCTTGAATGTGAAATGGATAACTTAGGTTCTAACCACAAGTCATGTAACACTCAACCTCATTTGCTTGATACGTTCGACTCTTTTGGAACAAATCGATTGAAGTGAAGTTTCTAATGCTTCATCCAGCGCATTACTAAGTCTTAGTTTCGCGTCCATGAAGGTTGTTGGGTCCTCAATACACGTCGTTCTCATCACTTCAAGTTAAAACCTTGAATGTGAAATGGATAACTTAGGTTCTAACCACAAGTCATGTAACACTCACCTCATTACTTGATACGTTCAACTCTTTTGGAACAAATCGATTGAAGTGAAGTTTCTAATGCTTCATCAAGCGCATTACTAAATCTTAGTTTCGCGTCAAGAAGGTTGTTGGGTCCTCAATACACTCGTTCTCATCACCTCAAGTAAAACCTGAATGTGAAATGGATATCTTAAGGTTCTAACCACAAGTCATGTAACACTCAACCTCATTTGCTTGATACGTTCGACACTTTTGGAACATATCGATTGAAGTGAAGTTTCTAATGCTTAATCAAGCGCATTACTAAGTCTTAGTTTCGCGTCCAAGGAGGTTGTTGGGTCCTCAATACACGTCGTTCTCATCACTTCAAGTTAAAACCTTGAATGTGAAATGGATAACTTAGGTTCTAACCACAAGTCATGTAACACTCAACCTCATTTACTTGATACGTTCAACTCTTTTGGAACAAATCGATTGAAGTGAAGTTTCTAATGCTTCATCAAGCGCATTACTAAATCTTAGTTTCGCGTCCAAGAAGGTTGTTGGGTCCTCAATACACATCGTTCTCATCACCTCATGTTAAAACCTTGAATGTGAAATGGATATCTTAAGGTCTAACCACAAGTCATGTAACACTCAACCTCATTTGCTTGATACGTTCGACACTTTTGGAACATATCGATTGAAGTGAAGTTTCTAATGCTTAATCAAGCGCATTACTAAGTCTTAGTTTCGCGTCCAAGGAGGTTGTTGGGTCCTCAATACACGTCGTTCTCATCACTTCAAGTTAAAACCTTGAATGTGAAATGTATAACTTAGGTTCTAACCACAAGTCATGTAACACAAAACCTCATTTGCTTGATACGTTCAACTCTTTTGTAACAAATCGATTGAAGTGAAGTTTCTAATGCTTCATCAAGCTTATTACTAAGTCTTAGTTTCGCTTCCAAGAAGGTTGTTGGGTCCTCAATACACGTCGTTCTCATCACTTCAAGTTAAAACCTTGAATGTGAAATGGATAACTTAGTTTCTAACCACAAGTCATGTAACACACAACCTCTTTTGCTTGATATGTTCGACTCTTTTGGAACAAATCAATTGAAGTGAAGTATCTAATGCTTCATCAAGCGCATTACTAAGTCTTAGTTTCGCGTCCAAGAAGGTTGTTGGGTCCTCAATACACGTCGTTCTCATCACTTCAAGTTAAAACCTTGAATGTGAAATGTATAACTTAGATTCTAACCACAAGTCATGTAACACACAACCTCATTTGCTTGATACGTTCGACTCTTTTGGAACAAATCGATTGAAGTGAAGTTTCTAATGCTTCATCAAGCTTATTACTAAGTCTTAGTTTCGCTTCCAAGAAGGTTGTTGGGTCCTCAATACACGTCGTTCTCATCACTTCAAGTTAAAACCTTGAATGTGAAATGGATAACTTAGGTTCTAACCACAAGTCATGTAACACACAACCTCTTTTGCTTGATACGTTCGACTCTTTTGGAACAAATCGATTGAAGTGAAGTTTCTAATGCTTCATCAACCGCATTACTAAGTCTTAGTTTCGCGTCCAAGGAGGTTGTTGGGTCCTCAATACACGTCGTTCTCATCACTTCAAGTTAAAACCTTGAATGTGAAATGGATAACTTAGGTTCTAACCACAAGTCATGTAACACTCAACCTCATTTGCTTGATACGTTCGACTCTTTTGGAACAAATCGATTGAAGTGAAGTTTCTAATGCTTCATCCAGCGCATTACTAAGTCTTAGTTTCGCGTCCATGAAGGTTGTTGGGTCCTCAATACACGTCGTTCTCATCACTTCAAGATAAAACCTTGAATGTGAAATGGATAACTTAGGTTCAAAACACAAGTAGTGTAACACTCAACTCATTTGCTTGATACATTCGACTCTTTTGGAACAAATCGATTGAAGTGAAGTTTCTAATGCTTCATCAAGCGCATTACTAAGTCTTAGTTTCGCGTCCAAGAAGGTTTTTGGGTCCTCAATACACGTCGTTCTCATCACTTCAAGTTTAAACCTTGAATGTGAAATGGATAACTTTGGTTCTAACCACAAGTCATGTAACACACAACCTCATTTGCTTGATACGTTCGACACTTTTGAAACAAATCGATTGAAGTGAAATTTCTAATACTTCATCAGGCGCATTACTAAGTCTTAGTTTCGCGTCCAAGAAGGTTGTTGGATCCTCAATACACGTCGTTGTCTTCACTTCAAGTTAAAACCTTGAATGTGAAATGGATAACTTACGTTCTAACCACAAGTCATGTAACACTCAACCTCATTTGCTTAATACGTTCCACTCTTTTGGAACAAATCGATTGAAGTGAAGTTTCTAATGCTTCATCAAGCGCATTACTAAGTCTTAGTTTCGCGTCCAAGAAGGTTGTTGGGTCCTCAATACACGTCGTTCTCATCACTTCAAGTTAAAACCTTGAATATGAAATGGATAACTTAGTTTCTAACCACAAGTCATGTAACACACAACCTCATTTGCTTGATACGTTCCACTCTTTTGGAACAAATCGATTGTAGTGAAGTTTCTAATGCTTCATCAAGCGCATTACTAAGTCTTAGTTTCGCGTCCATGAATGTTGTTGGGTCCTCAATACACGTCGTTCTCATCACTTCAAGTTAAAACCTTGTATGTGAAATGGATAACTTAGGTTCTAACCACATGTCATGTAACACACAACCTCATTTGCTTGATACGTTCGACTCTTTTGAAACAAATCGATTGAAGTGAAGTTTCTAATACTTCATCAGGCGCATTACTAAGTCTTAGTTTCGCGTCTAAGAAGGTTGTTGGGTCCTCAATACACGTCGTTCTCATCACTTCAAGTTAAAACCTTGAATGTGAAATGGATAACTTAGGTTTTAACCACAAGTCATGTGACACACAACCTCATTTGCTTGATACGTTCGACTCTTTTGGAACAAATCGATTGAAGTGAAGTTTCTGATGCTTCATCAAGCGCATTACTAAGTCTTAGTTTCGCGTCCATCAAGGTTGTTGGGTCCTCAATACACGTCGTTCTCATCACTTCAAGTTAAAACCATGAAAGTGAAATCGATAACTTAGGTTCTAACCACAAGTCATGTAACACTCAACCTCATTTGCTTGATACGTTCAAATATTTTGGAACAAATCGATTGAATTGAAGTTTCTAATGCTTCATCAAGCACATTACTAAGCCTTAGTTTCGCGTCCATGAAGGTTGTTGGGTCCTCAATACACGTCGTTCTCATCACTTCAAGTTAAAACCTTGAATGTGAATTGGATAACTTATGTTCTAACCACATGTTATTTAACACAACCTCATCTGCTTGTTACGTTCAACTCTTTTGGAACAAATCGATTGAAGTGAAGTTTCTAATGCTTCATCAAGCGCATTACTAAGTCTTAGTTTCGCGTCCATAAAGGTTGTTCGGTCCTCAATACACGTCGTTCTCATCACTTCAAGTTAAAACCTTGAATGTGAAATGTATAACTTAGGTTCTAACCACAAGTCATGTAACACACAACATCATTTGCTTGATACGTTCGACTCTTTTGGAACAAATCGATTGAAGTGAAGTTTCTAATGCTTCATCAAGCGCATTACTAAGTCTTAGTTTCGCGTCCAAGAAGGTTGTTGGGTCCTCAATACACGTCGTTCTCATCACTTCAAGTTAAAACCTTGAATGTGAAATGTATAACTTAGGTTCTAACCACAAGTCATGTAACACACAACCTCGTTGATGCGAACCTCGGATCGAAAGGACCCGGGACCCGACAACAACGCGGAATAATTCTAGGAACGCCTTTTCGATTCAAGAACAAAGTAAGGAACTAAGACCCCAATCGAAGAATTCGATGGAACCCTAGTTATCAAAACAGGAGCTTGACCCGAGCCACACCTGTTGGCTGAACCAAAACTATCAAAACAGGAGCTTGACCCAGACCAAACTCGTTGGTAAGAACCAAAGCTATCAAGCGAGATTCTTCAAGCGTGACTTGAAGAAGATCGTCGTTCTTCGCAAAGAACTAAAGAGAAATCCTCTCTAAAAAAAACACTCAATTTTTAATTCAAACTTCTTCTTCTTATTAAATCAAATAGTTTGCCATTAAATAGGCTACACATTAAAATTAAATAAAATAATAATAAAAAACGAAAATAAAGATAAAATAACTAATAAAATCATGAGATAATGATCTTTGGCATGATCAGATGTTATCTCTTGTTTAAACTCCGTTTGAATGTGATTTGAACTGATTTGAGTAGATTCAGCTGGATATGATCTTTTCCCACGAGATTTGTATGATTTGCATGTGCTTTGCATGTGACCTTTTAATTCCTCATATAAGCATGTGCTTGGCGCATGTCCTCTTTAATTCCTACATGTGTATGTGCATGGCACATGTGTTTTAATTCTTACATATGCATGTGCGTCGCATCCTCCCAAATCTTCATGCATCTTCGGCTTCCCTTGCTTCAAAAGATCTTTCAATAATTTTGGGCTTCTTACTCTGCTCATTGGGCCGCCCGTATCTTCAATTGAATCTTTGTTCTTGGGCCTTGATCTGGTCTCAACTTGGATCACATCATAAACCAAGTCATGTGGATCTTTATCTCTTTCCAACCCACGTGAATCTTTATCTCTTTGTACTTTGTGTGGATCTCTACCCTTCTCTCTCCAATCCGTTGGTATTTGTGGAGCCCAACTTTGCGCCTTATTGGGCTTCTTTTGCCAATTTTGTGGGGCCCAGTTCCATGCTACAAAACTTTTCATTTTTATAGTCTTGTGCTTTTGTTGTGATGGCTCTTTTCCTCGGGCTTCCAAGACTAAACTATGTAAAGCTTTGTTCATTGGACCTCCTTTATCTTCTAATAGATCATGGTCCTTGACAATGAGATTTATCGCTCCTCGGTTCACATCATTCCCTCCCCTTTCGAAAAGATTCGTCCTCGAATCTCCTACATCATATAAAAATAAGTTAGTAAAATTAAAATATGTGCTTACATTACCGTATTCACTCGGTAGGTTGATCTTGTAAGCGATGTCGTTGATGCACTCTAAAACTTGGAAAGGATCATCTCCTCGAGGTTGTAGCTTGTTGTTCCGTGTGTTCAGAAACCTTTCTTTTTGTAGACGTAGCCCAACCAAATCTCCGGGTTTAAAAATAAGTCTTACCATTGAATGAAATTTCTTAGCAAATTCGTCTTTTTTACGTTCATGCACAAGAACAAACTTATTAGTTAACGAAGTTAATAATTTTAACGGATTTAATAGATTAAAATCATCAATAATATCAAACAGTGAATAATATCGAATAGAAATAAAATCCCTTAAAATGCTAAAATCAGATTTGAAACTCGCAAAATATGTATCTACAATTTTGTCAGAAACCAATTTGTATGCAAAGTAATCAATGACAAATTTTTCAATAAAATAATGTTGCATATTATCTATTAACCTTATACATATAGTAGGTGCAATATAAAAATCATATGGCCTTACCAACCACTCAAACCTGTTTGATGTTTCCGGTTGACTTAGAACTAACGTACTTGGCACAAGATCTTTTTGCTTCTTAATCTCACTCATCGGAGAAATTCCTCTTCGAAACTCCTCAGAAATTTCATATTTATTTTTCTGCAAAAGAAAAGAAACAACTCTTGGAAGAAAACTTGGTAAGTCGTTAGATGATAAATAAACATCTTTATATAAAAGCAAAATCATCTCACGCTTATCCTCACTTTTGTTCATCAATACGATTTGTTTCTCACTTGACTTTTGTTCACTCTCTCCCTCAGTTTTTATCTCTTTTCCATCGATTTTTCTCTCTTGCTCCCTCGGTTTTTCATCTCTCTTTATGCTCTTTCAACTATTTTCTTTCTCCACTTTCTTTCTCTATTTTTGCCTATTTTTCAACTAATTTCTTTTCACCACTTTCTTTTTCTTTTTCGGCCTCTTTTTCAACTAATTTCTTTTCACCACTTTCTTTCTCTCTTTCATCCTTAATTATTTGAAATTCCTTCGCAATCCTCTCTTGATCTTCAATTGCCTCCCATGGCTTTAATGGTGTAAGGATAACAGTTTTTCCATTGTAAACCAACGAATACTCATTTTTGTAACCGTTATACTTGCCGTTTCGATCATATTGCCAAGGTCTCCCCAAAAGTATGTGTGTAGCTTGCATCGGCACTACATCACATAAAACTTTATCTTGGTACCTTCCAATTGATAAAGGAACTTCCACCTGTTTAGTCACCTTGATTTCTCCACAATCGCTTGACCATTGCAACTTGTATGGTTTTGGATGTTGCTCGGTTTTCAAGTTCAACTTTTGGACTAGTAATGTGCTTGCTACATTGGTGCAATTCCCACTATTGATGATCAAACTACAAACTTTGTTGAGCACATGGCATCTTGTATGGAATATATGCTCATGTTGTACTTTGGCTCCATCTTCCTTAGTTTGCACATTCAATACTCGCCCTGTGACTAAATGATCTCTTTTTACTGGTTCCTCCATCAAGTCTACTTTTCGTTCCCAATCTAAATATCTCTTGGGTCGTTCTTCCCTCGTAAAGGTGGAATATTTACCTTGATGTTACTTAGATCATCATCTTCTCGGTACGACCTATCATTCATTTCCCTTTGATAATATCCACTATTATCTTTGAATTTTCCATCAAAAATCTTCCTTTGTCGCGTATGACTAGGGGATGGAGATTCCAATCGGTCCATCCTCGTATTTAGAGCCTTGAAATTTTCTTGCATGGCTTTCATGAACAACTTTAAATCCACCTCGTTTTGTTCTCCACTCATGATATTCTTTATCAACCACAATAAGAAAATAAAAGAAAATTGTTAGAAGTAAAAGAAAAAATATTCAAATAATGGACCTTACCTCTCCCTCACGTGTTTACTCTCGATGGATGTCACTCCACTCGTGTTTCGCTCAAAAATTAAGACTTTTTCTATAATAGTCTCACCCTCTTGCCTTTTACCTCTAGATCTCCCTTTTAGTTCTTTACGTAAGAACTTGATCGATGATAAATATTCAACAAGCCAAACTATAAAAAAATCAAACTTTAAAGCTTAAAAGTTCAAACTTGTAAAGATGGCTAAATCAAGGGTATGATTGAAATAAGACAAAACTTTGGATGATGACAATCTTTCAAATGAAGATTCAACAATTTGAACCTTCAAGGAATAAATTTGGATAAAGACAATATTTTGAATGAAGATTCAATAATTTGAATTTTCAAAGAATAAATTTGGATAAAGACAATATTTCGAATGAAGATTCAATAATTTGAATTTTCAAAGAACAATTATCTACGAATTTAAGAACGAATTTTTGAATTTAAAAGGGCTAGAAATTTCAAAATCTCTAAAACAAAATTTCGATTTTTTTTTTTTTGACTTCTCACAACTCTTTTTTTTTTTGACTTTTGACAACTTTTTTTTTTGACTTTTAACAATTCTTTTTTTTTTTGACTTTTGACAACTCTTTTTTTTTTTGACTTTTGACAACTCCTTTTTTTTTTTACTTTTGACAAACTCTTTTTTTTTTAACTTTGCAAGAAGACAAATTCACAATAAAAAAAGAATCAATGATAACGAATAGAATAAGATGAAGAAGAAAAAAAAAAAAAAAATTGATAACAAAAAATTAACGATAGCTTCTTGAATCAAGGAGCCGAAGCTCTGATACCAACTGATGCGAACCTCGGATCGAAAGGACCCGGGACCCGACAACAACGCGGAATAATTCTAGGAACGCCTTTTCGATTCAAGAACAAAGTAAGGAACTAAGACCCCAATCGAAGAATTCGATGGAACCCTAGTTATCAAAACAGGAGCTTAACCCGAGCCACACCTGTTGGCTGAACCAAAACTATCAAAACAGGAGCTTGACCCAGACCCAACTCGTTGGTAAGAACCAAAGCTATCAAGCGAGATTCTTCAAGCGTGACTTGAAGAAGATCGTCGTTTTTCTCAAAGAACTAAAGAGAAATCCTCCCTAAAAAAAACACTCAATTTTTAATTCAAACTTCTTCTTCTTATTAAATCAAATAGTTTGCCATTAAATAGGCTACACATTAAAATTAAATAAAATAATAATAAAAAACGAAATAAAGATAAAATAACTAATAAATCATGAGATAATGATCTTTGGCATGATCAGATGTTATCTCTTGTTTAAACTCCGTTTGAATGTGATTTGAACTGATTGAGTAGATTCAGCTGGATATGATCTTTTCCCACGAGATTTGTATGATTGCATGTGCTTTGCATGTGACCTTTTAATTCCTCATCTAAGCATGTGCTTGGCGCATGTCCTCTGTAATTCAACAGTGAATGTGAATAGGCACATGTGTTTAATTCTACTATGAATGTGCGTCGCATCCTCCCAAATCTTCATGCATCTTGCGCTTCCCTTGCTTCAAAAAATCTTTTCAATAAATTTTGGGCTTCTGACTCTGCTCATTGGGCCGTCCCTATCTCAATTGAACTTTGTTCTTGGGCCTGATCTGTCTCAACTTGGATCCATCATAAACCAAGTCATTGGTCTTTATCTCTTCCAACCCACGTGAAATCTTTATCTCTTTGAACTTTGTGTGGATCTCTACCCTTCCTCTCTCCATCCTTGGTCAATTCTGTGGAGGCCCAACTTTGCGCCTTATTGGGCTTCTTTTGCCAATTTTTGTGGGGCCAGTTCCATGCTACAAAACTGTTTCATTTTTTAATTAGGCTTGTGCTTTTGTTGTGATGGCTCTTTCCTCGGGCTTCCAAGACGAAACTATGGACCAGCTTTTTTCATTGGAACCTCCTTGTATCTTCTAATATATCATGGTCCTTGCAATGAGATTTACGCATCCTCGTTCACATCATTCCCTCCCCGTTTGCCGAAAAGATTCGTCCTCGAATCGCCTACATCATATAAAATAATTGTAAAATTAAAATATGTGCTTACATTACCGTATCACTCGTTAGTGTTTCTCTTGTAAGCGATGTCGTTGATGCACTCTAAACCTGGAAGGATCATCCTCCTGCTGGGTTGTAGCTTGTTGTCGTGTGTTTCAAGAACCTTTCTTTTTGTAGACGTACCCAAGCCAAATCTCTCGGTTTAAAAATAATCTTACCATTGAATAAATTTCTTACAAATTCGTCCTTTTTTAACGTTCATTGCACAAGAACAACTTATTAGTTAAAACGAAGTTAATAATTTTAACGGATTTAATAGATTTAAAATCATCAATAATATCACAGTGCATTAATCTCGAATAGAAATAAAATCCCTTAAAAGGCTAAAAATCAGATTTGAAACTCGCAAATAATGTATCTACCAATTTTGTCATAAACAAATTTGTAGTCAAGTAATCAATGACAAATTTTTCAATAACATAATTTTGCATAGTATCTATTACCTTATCATATATAGGTTCATATAAAAAATCTATTGCCTTACTTACCACCACTCAAAACCTGTTTGATGTTTTCTCGGTTGACTTAGAACTAACGTACTTGGCACAGGAAGAATCTTTTTGGCTTCTTAATCTCACTCAGCGGAGAAATTCCTCTTCGAAACGCCTCAGAATTTCATAGTTTTTTTCTGCACAAGAAAAGAAACACTCTTGGAGAAAACTGTGGGTAGTCGTTATGATAAATAAACTCTTTATATAAAAGCAAATCATCTCACGACTTTCCTCACTTTGTTTGCTCATAACATTTGGTTGCTCACTTAGCTTTTGTTCACTCTCTCCCTCAGTTTTTATCTCTGTTCCATCATTTTCTCTCTTGCTCCCCCGGTTTTTCATCGCTCTTTATGCTCTTGATTCAACTATTTTCTTTCTCCATTCTTTCTCTATGTTTGCCTTTTTGTCGAACTAATTTCTTTTCACACGTTCGTTTTCTTTTTCGGCCTCTTTTTCAAATAATTTCTTTTCACCACTTTCTTTCTCTCCTATTCATCCTTAATTATTTGAAATTCCGTCCAATCCTCTCTTGATCTTCATTGCCTTCCCATGTCTTTAATGGGGTAAGATAAACTTTGTTTCCATTATGTAAACCAACGAATACTCATTTTTGTACAACCGTTCTAACTTGCCGTTTCGATCAATATTGCCAAGGTCTCCCCAAAAGTATGTGTTTAGCTTGCATCTGCACTACATCCAAATAAACTTTATCTTGGTACCTTCCAATTGCTAAAGAACTTTCCCCCTGTTTAGTCACCTTGATTTCGCCACAATCGCTTGAAAAAAACCATTGCAACGTGTATGTTTTGGATGTTGCTACGGTTTTCAAGTTCCACTTTGGACTAGTAATGTGCTTGCTACATTGGTGCATTCCCACTATGATGACAAACTACAACCTTTGTTGAGCCACATGGCATCTTGTCATGAATATATGCTCATGTTGTACTTTGGATCCATCTTCCTTAGTTTTGCACATCAATAACCGACCTGTGACTAAATGATCTCTTGTTTAAACTGTTCCTCCATCAAGTCCTACTTGTTCGTTCCCACTCTACAGAGCTCGTTGGGGTCGTTCTTCCCTCGAAAGGTGGAATATTTTAATCCTTGATGTTACTTTGTAGATCATCATCGCTCGGTTACGACCTAATCATTCATCCCTTTGATAATATCCACTATTATCTTTTAATTTCCCTCAAAAATCTTCCTTTGTCGCGTATGACTAGGGGATGGGATTCCATCGGTCCATCCTCGTAGTTAAGCCTTGAAATTTTTCTTGCTGGCTTTCATGGAACAACTAAATCCACCCTCGTTTGTTCTCCACCCTTATCTTTATCAACCACAATAAGAAAATAAAGAAAATGTGAGAAGAAATAGAAAAAATATTCAAATAATGGACCTTACCTCTCCCTCACAGGGCGTGTTTACTCTCGAATGGATTCACTCCACCGTGTTTCGCTCAAAAATGAGACTTTTTCTCTAATATCTCAACCCTCTTTTGGCTTTTACCTAGATCTCCCTTTGGTCTTTACTAAGAACTTGATCGATGATAAAATCTTCACACGCCAAACTATAAAAAAATCAAACTTTAAAGCTTAAGTTCAAACTTGTCTATGCTAAAATCAAGGGTATGATTGAATAAGAAACAAAACTTTGGATGTACAATCGTTCAAATGAAGATTCAAACAATTTAACCTTCGGAATAAATTTGGACAAGACCATATTTTGATGAAGCATTCAATAATTTGATTTCAAAAATAAATTTGTATAAAGACAAATTTCGAATGAAGATTCAATAATTTGAATTTTCACAGACAATTATCTAACAATTGAAGAACGATTTTTGAAATTTAAAGGCTAGAAATTTCAAAATCTCTAAAACAAAATTCGATTTTGTTTTTTTTTGACTTCTCACACTCTTTTTTTTTTTTGACTTTTGACACTTTTTTTTTTGACTTTTTAACAATTCCTTTTTTTTTTGACTTTGCAACGATCTTTTTTTTTTGACTTTTGACACTCATTTTTTTTTTTTACTTTTTGACAAACTCTTTTTTTTTTAACTTTGCAAGAAGACAACAATTCACAATAAAAAAAGAAATCATGATAACGAATAGAAATCATATCAGAAAAAAAAAAAAAAAAAATTGATAACAAAAAATTAACTATAGCTTCTTGAATCAAGAGCCGAAGCTCTGATACCAACTATGCGAACCGCGAGCGAAAGGCCCTGGACCCGACACACGCGGAATATTCTAGAACGCCTTTCGTTCAAGAACAAGTAAGGAACTAAGACCCCAATCGGAAGAATTCGATGGAACCCTATTATCTAAAACAGGAGCTTAACCCGAGCCAACACCTGTTGGCTTAACCAAAACTACAAACAGTAGCTTGAACCCAAGACCCAACTCGTTGGTAAGAACCAAAGCTATCAATGCGAGATTCTTCAAGCGTGACTGAAGAAGATCGTCGTTTCTCAAGTCATGACTAAGAAATCCTCCCTAAAAAACACTTCAATTTTTGATTCACTTCTTCTTCCTTATTAAATCAAATAGTTTGCCATTAAATAAGGCTACACATTAAAATTAAATAAATAATAATAAAAACAAAATAAGATAAAATAACTAATAAAATCATGAGGATATGAGTTTGGCATATCAGCTGTACATCTTGTTTAAAACTCCGTTTGCATGTGATTTGCACTGATTTGAGTAGATTTCAAGCTGGATATGACTTTTCCCACGAGATTTGTAATGATTTGCATGTGCTTTGCAGGTGACCTTTTAATTCTCATATAAGCATGTGCTTGGCGCATGTCCCCTCTTTATTCCTACTGTGCTGTGCATGTCCATGTGTTTTAATTCTTACATATGCATTGTGCGTCGCATCCTCCCAAATCTTCATGCATCTTCGGCTTCCCTTGCTTCAAAGATCTTTCAATAATCTTGGGCTTCTTACTCTGCTCATTGGGCCGTCCCCCCCGTATCTGCAATTTATCTTTGTTGCTTGGGCCTTGATCTGGTCGCAACTTGGATCACATCTAACCAAGTCATGTGGATCTTTATCTCTTTCCACCCACGTGAATCTTTATCTCTTTGTAACTTTGTGTGGATCTCTACAAAAAAAAAAAAAAAAAAGGTACGACTTTACCACGAGTGTAGTTTTGCCTAGAGAATGTATAGATGTTTGCTGTACTCCGCCATTGGCCAACCTCAACTATGGACAGCTCCATCCTGAATATGCAAGTTTAACCTCTAGTCCACGTCCTTCTCATTCATGTTCCTCCCTTACGAAGCACTTCACCTCACCAAGAGTTTCATAAGATGGTGACCTTCTCCTCTATTCAGGTTAACAC
>CM039511.1:47082316-47101998 GCA_022432975.1 Begonia masoniana | reverse complement strand
TTAAACTCATCCTTTACCTCCGCAATTTCCTTCTGCCAATCGTATAGTTCCGTGTGCTTCGGCTTGGTTACGTTTTACTGAGTCCTCAGGAAAGATCTTGATACCAAATTGATAGAGCTATCCAATCTATTCAAGAGGGGGGGGGGGGTCAAGAACCCGGAAACTTACAACAACGTGGTTATTCGCGAGTCCCCTCCTCTCCTACGTAAGCTTTGCAGCTCTGTAACTAACCCAAGAAAAAATGACTGCCCTCTATCCTTTCTTTTCTCTATTATTCTCCCACCCTTACAAACGTTTTCTTACGTAGTACACTGTAGTCTATTTATCAACAAAATCTACGCTTTTATCACAATACATCTACGATCAGTACCTCTACTCTTTATTTTTTTCTTCTCGATACGTAAAACGAATAGGAGGTTTACAAATTGTTACGTGGTGGGAGAAATAGAGTAAAAATATACAACTAAAATAGCCACAACTAGAAAAAATCTCCAGGACTAGGAAATCACAAATTTAGTATAAACTTAGAAACACTCTCTTAGAGGATAGAAATATTTTTTGATAATAGATTATTGATAATTAATAATTGATAATCTCCTAACAATCTTCATTCCATTATATAGATTCTCTTGGACGGTTACACGCTACTTCATCGCACCCTACACCCCACTTTGTGTTATAACAAATTATAGCCCCACTAAGGCTTAAATATGGATTCACCAGCTGATTACAATGGTATCCTCATAATTCTTTTACCTCACTTACATCAGTTTCTATTGTATGATTTATTGACAATGGTGCATCGAGGTGCAAACTAACATATTTGCACTGTCGGCAATATTATATTGTGAGAGGAAAATTATCTATATGTCATACCTAGGAAGCAAAAACAAAACCAAGAAAGAAAAAAAACAACAACAAAGAGAAAATTGAAATAAAAAGAAAGTAAGCACTAGACGATAAACAAAAACTCAATTGGTGTCGAGGCTCTGATAACAAAATGATGCAACTCAACAAACTGTTGTGAGACCCAACGTCAATAGATGGAATCAACTTCAGGATCGCCCAATAGTAGTTTCAAGTTTGGACTAAGACCCGTGGTTATTATGACAAACCAGAAACATAGTACAAGAAAGGAATATTGACCCCGTTGCTATGGAAGAGCAAGAAACCAATATTATAAGGGTTGGAAATCAAGTGGTTGCACTTGAAATTTCCGCAGTCTACAGATTGAACAGTTTGGAGGAAATTCTCACAAGATAATTCTCATTCTAGTGTGTCTTACATGAAGAACTCCCAAATATTTATAGGCTTACAAGAATAGTCTAGAATAGGCATTAAATAGCCTTGAAAAAAAATGAGGAAAACTTGCTACTAATCTATGACTAGGTTCGAGCTACTTGGAAACCATCAACACCCTTTGGCATTCTCTATGACAATATTAAATGCCTAGTGGATGTCACTTCGAAATTACTCCTTTTAGAGCCTTCTTTGATGAATTGGTGATCATTTGGGCCTAATCAAACTCCATTTGTATTTGTAACACATTAATAACCTTAAAGCCCATTTCTTCTAGTTGTCTTGGTTCTTGAAATAAGTTATTTTGGACTTCTTCTTGAAGTTCCTTGGACCAGCTTAGTGATAGGTCCATTTGGTATTTTCAATTCCATTAAGTATTCTTCTTGGCCCAATTCTTCTTCAAGGCCATCCTTGCCCACATCACCAACAACCTTCATGGACGAGTAATTAATACTTATTAAGACGCTTGATGAAGCATAAGAAACTTCATTTTAATCAATTTGTTCCAAAAGAGTTGATCGTATCAAGCAAATGAGGTTGAGTGTTACATGACTTGTGGTTAGAACCTAAGTTATCCATTTCACTTTCAAGGTTTTAACTTGAAGTGATGAGAACGACGTGTATTGAGGACCCAACAACCTTCATGGACACGAAACTAAGACTTAGTAATGCGCTTGATGAAGCATTAGAAACTTCACTTCAATCGATTTGTTCCAAAAGAGTTGAACGTATCAAGCAAATGAGGTTTACATGACTTGTGGTTAGAACCTAAGTTATCCATTTCACATTCAAGGTTTTAACTTGAAGTGATGAGAACGACGAGTATTTAGGACCCAACAACCTTCATGGACGCAAAACTAAGACTTAATAATGCGCTTGACGAAGCATTAGAAACTTCACTTCAATCGATTTGTTCCAAAAGAGTTGAACGTATCAAGCAAATGAGGTTGAGTGTTACATGACTTGTGGTTAGAACCTAAGTATCCATTTCACATTCAAGGTTTTAACTTGAAGTGATGAGAACGACGTGTGTTGAGGACCCAACAACCTTCATGGAGGCGAAACTAAGACTTAGAGTAATGCGCTTGATGAAGCATTAGAAACTACAATTCAATCGATTAGTTCCAAAAGAGTTGAACGTATCAAGCAAATGAGGTTGAGTGTTACATTACTTGTGGTTAGAACCTAAGTTATCCATTTCACATTCAAGGTTTTAACTTGAAGTGATGAGAACGACGTGTATTGAGGACCCAACAACCTTCATGGAGGCGAAACTAAGACTTAGTAATGCGCTTGATGAAGCATTAGAAACTTCACTTCAATCGATTTGTTACAAAAGAGTTGAACGTATCAAGCAAATGAGGTTGAGTGTTACATGACTTGTGGATAGAACCTAAGATATCCATTTCACTTTCAAGGTTTTAACTTGAAGTGATGAGAACGACGTGATTGAGGACCCAACAACCTTCATGGACGCGAAACTAAGTCTTATTATGCCTTGATGAAGCATTAGAACCTTCACTTCCATCGATTTGTTCCAAAAGAGTTGAACGTATCAAGCAAATGAGGATGAGGTTACATGACTTGTGGTTAGCACCTAAGTGTATCCATTTCACATTTCAAGGTTTAACTTGAAGTGATGAGAACGACGTGCATTGAGGACCCAACAACCTTCATGGAACGCGAACTAAGACTTAGTAATGCACTTGATGAAGCATTAGAAACTTCACGTCATCGATTTTTTCCCAAAAGAGTTGAACGTATCAAGCAATGAGGTTGAGTGTTACATCACATGTGGTTAGACCTAAGTTATCCATTTCACATTCAGGTTTGAATTATGAAGTGTGATGAAATGACTGTATTGAGGACCCAACAACCTTCATGGACGCGAAACTAAGACTTTAGTAATGCGCTTGATGAAGCATTAGAAACTTCACTTCAATCGATTTGTTCCAAAGAGTTGAACGTATCAAGCAAATGAGGTTGAGTGTTACATGACTTGTGGTTAGAACCTAAGTTATCCATTTCACATTTCAAGGTTTTAACTTGAAGTGATGAGAACGACGTGTATTGAGGACCCACAACCTTCATGGACGCGAAACTAGACTTAGTAATGCGCTTGATGAAGCATTAGAAAACTTCACTTCAATCGATTTGTTCCAAAAGAGTTGAACGTATCAAGCAAATGAGGTGAGTGTTACATGACTTGTGGTTAGAACCTAAGTTATCCATTTCACATTCAAGGTTTGTAACTTGAAGTGATGAGAACGACGTGTATTAGGACCCAACACCTTATGGACGCGAAACTAAGACTTAGTATCGCGCTTGATGAAGCATTAGAAACTTCACTTCAATCGATTTGTTCCAAAAGAGTTGAACGTATCAGCAAATGAGGTTTACATGACTTGTGGTTAGAACCGAAGTTATCCATTTCACTTTCAAGTTTTTAACTTGAAGTGATAGGAACGACGTGTATTGAGGACCCAACAACCTTCATGGACGCGAAACTAAGACTTAGTAATGCACTTGATGAAGCATTAGAAACTTCACTTCAATCGATTTGTTCCAAAAGAGTTGAACGTATCAAGCAAACGAGGTTGAGTGTTACATGACTTGTGGTTAGAACCTAAGTTATCCATTTCACTTTCAAGTTTTTAACTTGAAGTGATAAGAACGACGTGTATTGAGGACCCAACAATCTTCATGGACACGAAACTAAGACTTAGTAATGCGCTTGATGAAGCATAGAACCTTCACTTCAACGATTTGTTCCAAAAGAGTTGAAAGTATCAAGCAAATGAGGTGAGTGTTACATGACTTGTGGTTAGAACCTAAGTTATCCATATCACATTGAAGGTTTTAACTTGAAGTGATGAGAACGACGTGTGTTGAGGACCCAACAAGCTTCATGGACGCGAAACTAAAACTTAGTAATGCGCTTGATGAAGCATTAGAAACTTCACTTCAATCGATTTGTTCCAAAAGAGTTGAACATATCAAGCAAATGAGGTTGAGTGTACATGACTTGTGGTTAGAACCTAAGTTATCCATTCACATTCAAGGTTTTAACTTGAAGTGATGAGAACGACGTGTATTGAGGACCCAACAACCTTCATGGACGCGAAACTAAGACTTAGTAATGCGCTTGATGAAGCATTAGAAACTTCACTTCAATCGATTGTTCCAAAAGAGTTGAACGTATCAGCAAATGAGGTTGAGTGTTACATGTCTTGTGGTTAGAACCGAAGTTATCCATTTCACATTCAAGGTTTTAACTTGAAGTGATGAGAACGACGTGTATTGAGGACCCAACAACCTTCATGGACGTGAAACTAAGACTTAGTAATGCGCTTGATGAAGCATTAGAAACTTCACTTCAATCGATTTGTTCCAAAATAGTTGAACGTATCAAGCAAATGAGGTTGAGTGTTACATGACTTGTGGTTAGAACCTAAGTTATCCATTTCACATTCAAGGTTTTAACTTGAAGTGATGAGAACGACGTGTATTGAGGACCCAACACCTTCATGGACCGAACTAAGACTAGTAATGCGCTTGATGAAGCATTAGAAACTCACTTCAATCGATTTTGTTCCAAAGAGTGAACTATCAAGCAATGAGGTTGAGTGTTACATGACTTTGGTTAGAACCTAAGTATATCCATTTCACATTTCAAGGTTTTAACTTGAAGTGATGAGAACGACGTGTATTGAGGACCCAACAACCTTCATGTACGCGAAACTAAGACTTAGTAATGCGCTTGATGAAGCATTAGAAACTTCACTTCATCGATTTGTTCCAAAAGAGTTGAACGGATCAAGCAATGAGGTTGAGTGTTAACATTACTTGTGGTTAGAACCTAAGTTATCCATTTCACATTCAAGGTTTTAACTTGAAGTGATGAGAACGACGTGTATTGAGGACCCAACAACCTTCATGGACGCGAAACTAAGACTTAATAATGCGCTTGATGAAGCATTAGAAACTTCACTTCAATCGATTTGTTCCCAAAGAGTTGAACGTATCAAGCAAATGAGGTTGATGTACATCACTGTGGTTAGAACCTAATTGATCCATTTCACATTCAAGGTTTTAACTTGAAGTGATGAGAACGACGTGTATTGAGGACCCAACAACCTTCATGGACGCGAAACTAAGACTAGTAATGCGCTTGATGAAGCATTAGAAACTTCACTTCAATCGATTTTGTTCCAAAAGAGTTGAACGATATCAAGCAAATGAGGTTGAGTGTTACATACATGGTGGTTAGAACCTAGTTATCCATTTCACATTCAGGTTTTAACTTGAAGTGATGAGAACGACGTGTATGAGGACCCGAACAACCTTCATGGACGCGAAACTAAGACTTATAATGCGCTTGATGAAGCATTAGAACCTTCACTTCCATCGATTTGTTCCAAAAGAGTTGAACGTATCAAGCAAATGAGGTTGAGTGTTACATTACTTGTGGTTAGAACCTAAGTTATCCATTTCACATTAAAGGTTTTAACTTGAAGTGATGAGAACGACGTGTATTGAGGACCCAACCACCTTCATGGATACGAAACTAAGACTTATTAATGCTCTTGATGAAGCATTAGAACTTCACTTCAATCGATTTGTTACAAAAGAGTTGAAGTATCAAGCAAATGAGGTGAGTGTTACATGACTTGTGGATAGAACCTAAGATATCCATTTCACTTTCAAGGTTTTAACTTGAAGTGATGAGAACGAGTGTATTGAGGACCCAACAACCTTCATGGACGCGAAACTAAGACTTAGTAATGCGCTTGATGAAGCATTAGAAACTTCACTTCAATCGATTTGTTACAAAAGAGTTGAACGTATCAAGCAAATGAGGTTGAGTGTTACATGACTTGTGGATAGAACCTAAGATATCCATTTCACTTTCAAGGTTTTAACTTGAAGTGATGAGAACGACGTGTATTGAGGACCCAACAACCTTCATGGACGCGAAACTAAGTCTTAGTAATGCGCTTGATGAAGCATTAGAACCTTCACTTCAATCGATTGTTCCAAAAGAGTTGAACGTATCAAGCAAATGAGGTTGAGTGTTACATGACTTGTGGTTAGAACCTAAGTTATCCATTTCACTTTCAAGGTTTTAACTTGAAGTGATGAGAACGACGTGTATTGAGGACCCAACAACCTTCATGGACGCGAAACTAAGACTTAGTAATGCGCTTGATGAAGCATTAGAAACTTCACTCAATCGATTGTTCCAAAAGAGTTGAACGTATCAAGCAAATGAGGTTGAGTGTTACATTACTTGTGGTTAGAACCTTAGTTATCCATTTCACTTCAAGGTTTTAATTGAAGTGATGAGAACGACGTGTATTGAGGACCCAACAACCTTCATGGACGCGAAACTAAGACTTAGTAATGCGCTTGATGAAGCATTAGAAACTTCACTTCAATCGATTGTTCCAAAAGAGTGAACGTATCAAGCAAATGAGGTTGAGTGTTACATGACTTGTGGTTAGAACCTAAGTATCCATTTCACATCAAGGTTTTAACTTGAAGTGATGAGAACGACGTGTATTGAGGACCCAACAACCTTCATGGACGCGAAACTAAGACTTAGTAATGCGCTTGATGAAGCATTAGAAACTTCACTTCAATCGATTTTTCCCAAAAGAGTTGAACGTATCAAGCAATGAGTTGAGTGTTACATTACTTGTGGTTAGAACCTTAGTTATCCATTTCACATTCAAGGTTTTAACTTGAAGGATGAGAACGACGTGTATTGAGGACCCAACACCTTCATGGACGCGAAACTAAGACTTAGTAATGCGCTTGATGAAGCATTAGAAACTTCACTTCAATCGATTTGTTACAAAAGAGTTGAACATATCAAGCAATGAGGTTGAGTGTTACATGACTTGTGGTTAGAACCTAAGTTATCCATTTCACTTTCAAGGTTTTAACTTGAAGTGATGAGAACGACGTGTATTGAGGACCCAACAACCTTCATGGACGCGAAACTAAGACTTAGTAATGCGCTTGATGAAGCATTAGAAACTTAACTTCAATCGATTTGTTCCAAAAGAGTGAACGTATCAAGCAAATGAGGATAAGTGCTACATGACTTGTGGTTAGAACCTAAGTTATCCATTTCACATTCAAGGTTTTAACTTGAAGTGATGAGAACGACGTGTATTGAGGACCCAACAACCTTCATGGACGCGAAACTAAGACTTAGTAATGCGCTTGATGAAGCATTAGAAACTTCACTTCAATCGATTTGTTCCAAAAGAGTGGAAGGTATCAAGTAAATGAGGTTGAGTGTTACATGACTTGTGGTTAGAACCTAAGTTATCCATTTCACATTCAAGGTTTTAACTTGAAGTGATGAGAACGACGTGTATTGAGGACCCAACAACCTTCATGGACGCGAAACTAAGACTTAGTAATGCGCTTGATGAAGCATTAGAAACTTTAGTTCAATCGATTTGTTCCAATAGAGTTGAACGTATCAAGCAAATAAGGTTGAGTGTTACACGACTTGTGGTTAGAACCTAAGTTATCCATTTCACATTCAACGTTTTAACTTGAAGTGATGAGAACGACGTGTATTGAGGACCAACAACCTTCATGGACGCGAAACTAAGACTTAGTAATGCGCTTGATGAAGCATTAGAAACTTCACTTCAATCGATTTGTTCCAAATGAGTTGAACGTATCAAGCAAATGAGGTTGAGTGTTACATTACTTGAGGTTAGAACCTAAGTATCCATTTCACATCAAGGTTTTAACTTGAAGTGATGAGAACGACGTGTATTAAGGACCCAACAACCTTCATGGACGCGAAACTAAGACTTAGTAATGCGCTTGATGAAGCATTATAAACTTCACTTCAATCAATTTGTTCCAAATGAGTTGAACGTATCAAGCAATGAGTTGAGTGTTACATTACTTGAGGTTAGAACCTAAGTTATCCATTTCACATTCAAGGTTTTAACTTGAAGTGATGAGAACGACGTGTATTGTGGACCCAACAACCTTCAAAGATGCGAAACTAAGACTTAATAATGCGCTTGATGAAGCATTAGAAACTTCACTTTAATCGATTTGTTCCAAAAGAGTTGAACATATCAAGCAAATGAGGTTGAGTGTTACATGACTTGTGGTTAGAACCTAAGATATCCATTCACTTTCAAGGTTTTAACTTGAAGTGATGAGACGACGTGTATTGAGGACCCAACAACCTTCATGGACGCGAAACTAAGACTTAGTAATGCGCTTGATGAAGCATTAGAAACTTAACTTCAATCGATTTGTTCCAAAAGTGTTGAACATATCAAGCAAATGAAGTTGAGTGTTACATGACTTGTGGTTAGAACCTAACTTATCCATTTCACATTCAAGGTTTTAACTTGAATTTATGAGAACGACGTGTATCTAGGACCCAACAACCTTTATGGACGCGAAACTAAGACTTAGTAATGCGCTTGATGAAGCATTAGAAACTTCACTTCAATCGATTTGTTCCAAAAGAGTTGACGTATCAAGCAATGAGGTTGAGTGTTACATGACTTGTGGTTAGAACCTAAGTTATCCATTTCACATTCAAGGTTTTAACTTGAAGTGATGAGAACGACGTGTATTGAGGACCCAACAACCTTCATGGACGCGAAACTAAGACTTAATAATGCGCTTGATGAAGCATTAGAAACTTAACTTCAATCGATTTGTTCCAAAAGTGTTGAACATATCAAGCAAATGAAGTTGAGTGTTACATGACTTGTGGTTAGAACCTAAGTTATCCATTTCACATTCAGGTTTTAACTTGAAGTGATGAGAACGACGTGTATTGAGGACCCAACAACCTTCATGGACGCGAAACTAAGACTTAGTAATGCGCTTGATGAAGCATTAGAAACTTCACTTCAATCGATTTGTTCCAAAAGAGTTGAACGTATCAAGCAAATGAGGTTGAGTGTTACATGACTTGTGGTTAGAACCTAAGTTATCCATTTCACTTTCAAGGTTTTAACTTGAAGTGATGAGAACGACGTGTATTGAGGACCCAACAACCTTCATGGACGCGAAACTAAGACTTAGTAATGCGCTTGATGAAGCATTAGAAACTTCACTTCAATCGATTTGTTCCAAAAGAGTTGAACGTATCAAGCAATGAGGTTGAGTGTTACATGACTTGTGGTTAGAACCTAAGTTATCCATTTCACATTCAAGGTTTTAACTTGAAGTGATAAGAACGACGTGTATTGAGGACCCAACAACCTTCATGGACGCGAAACTAAGACTTAGTAATGCGCTTGATGAAGCATTAGAAACTTCACTTCAATCGATTTGTTCCAAAAGAGTTGAACGTATCAAGCAAATGAGGTTGAGTTTTTCCATTACTTGGGGGTTAGTGATGTGAACCTCGAATCGAAAGGACCATGACCGACAACAACGCGGAATAATTGAAAGGAACGCCTTTTGATTCAAGAACAAAGTAAGGAACTAAGACCCCAATCGAAGAATTCGATGGAACCCTAGTTATCAAAACAGGAGCTTGACCGAGCCACACCTGTTGGCTGAACCAAAGCTATCAAAACAGGTGCTTGACACAGACCAAAACTCGTTGAGTAAAGAACCAAAAGCTGTCAAGCGAGATTCTTCAGGTGACTTGCAGAAGATGTTGTTCTGTTCGCAATAACTAAAGGAAATCCTCTTCTAAAAACTCTCATTGTTAATTCAAATTGTTCTCCAAATCAATAGTGTTTTGCCATTAAATAGGAACACATGAAAATTAAAAGTAAATAATAAAAAAAACGAAAAATAAAAATAAAATACTAATAAAATCGTGAGAATTATCCGTTGCATATAAGATATCACTCACGTTAAACTACGTTTGAATATGATTTGAATGATTTGAGTAGATTCTGTCGAAATAAATCTCTTATACTGATTTGTTGGGAGTTGCATGTGCTTCTCAGTGACTTTTCAATCTTGCACGTGGCATGTGCATGGCACATGTAAATTCTTCATGCATCTTGGGCCTTCCTTCTTCAACTTGATTTTGAGTATCTTCAATCCTCGACACATTCAATAGTTTTAAATCACGTGTCGCGCTTCTTCTATCCCTTGGATCTCTAAAATTAATTCTTGCAAGGCCTCACGCATTTCTTAGCTTTGACCGTGTCATTGGGGCGCCAATGTCCTCAAATTGGATGTTGCTCTTGGGCTGGTCGGGCTTTGTCTGCTGCTGGATCACATCATTCCCTCCCTCTTCGCAAGATTCGTCCTCGAATCTCCTGCATCATATAAAGATAAGTCACTAACATTAAAAGATGCTTAATATTACCATATCGCTAGGTAGTCGATCTGGTAGGCATTGTCGTTTATGCGTTTCAAGGGCTTGAAAATGTCCCTCTCCTCGTGGATGCAACTTGCTTTTTCGTGATTTGGAAACCTCTCTTTTCGAAGATGTAGCCAAACCCAATCTCCGGTTCAAATAATCTTTTCGGCTTTTGTTTGCGTGACGTCATAATGCTCGTTTTTCTCTCGAATGTTCTCTGTACTTTCAGATGTAAGTCCTAACAAATTAGCTTTTTCTCTCCATCAAAATTAACAAACTCGTTAGTAGGAAGATAAAATACAAGAGGAGATAAATGATTAAATCCATAAACAATTTCAAACGGTGATATGAGTAGTAGATGAACAACTCTATTATAAGCAAATTCAACATGAGGTAAACATTTTTCCCATTGTTTTAAATTTTTAGAAATAATGCTTAACAACGTAGAAAGTGTTCTATTTACCACTTCCGTTTGTCCTCCGTTTTGGGTGTGCCACGTTGAGAATAAAAGTTTTGTTCCTAGCTTACTCCCCAAAGTTCCTTCCAAAGTGACTTAATACCTTTACATCCTATCACCACAATGGTTTTAGGAATTCCGTGTAAACGCACAACTTCTTGAAGAATAAGTCCGCCACATGAGTAGCGTCGTTTGTCTTTGAGCATCTATTAAAGTGACCATCTTACTAAACCTATCCACTACCAAAATATTCTATCTATTCCCTCCTTGTGTCCTCGTCAAACCAATCACAAAATCCATCGATATGTCCACCCAAGGTTTGTTAGGAATAGGTAGAGGAGTGTACTTTCCATACGTTTTAATCTTTGATTTGGCCTTCCTACACTCACTGCACTTATCACAATGGCTTGAACATGAGCCTCATTTTCGTCCAATAAAAGTTCACAAAGCACACTCAATGTTTAGTACTCCCGTGTCCCCATTAACCCTCCTCCATGAGTCTCTCTACTAACCTCTTAAAGAACATTAGGGATACAAGTTTTATCCTTTTTAATAAAATCCATCATGTTTATAATAATCCTTACTGCCTGTTTCTCACATTCTTTCCAAACAAATCAAAATCCGAGTCCGATTCCTATAATTCTTTATTAATCAAATCCTAACAACTTAGATTGTAAAGTAGTTATAAGCACGTAACGTCTTGATAATGCTCGCAACCACATTCTCTTTACCTTTTTTATAATGAATAACAAAGCAAGTCTCTATTAAAAAAAAAAAACCCCTCCATCCACTTTGCATGTCTCTTTGTACTTTCCTTGGTCTTTAAGTATTTTAGGCTTTCATGGTCGGAATGGATTATGAACTCCTTGGACCACAAGTAGTGTTGCCACGTTTGTAATGTTCTCACCAAGGCATACAAATCTGTCGTATGTTGGATAGTTTAGACCGCATCCACTAGCTTTTCACTAAAGTAAGCAATCGCTTCACACCTCTCAAACACCACCAATTCCTTTTTCCCGCCGCATCCATTCAATCTCAAATGTTTTTCTCCACATTTTGGCAAAACTACAAGGTGGCATTAGTTTTACTTTTTTAGAGATTAAAGATTCTCATGTAACTCGGTCCACTTAAAATCCACAAATCTTTCTTTACCAATCATTCAATGGGTTCTTGCAATAGTAATAAAAATCTCTACGAATCTTCGGTACAAGGCTATCTAATCCAGAAACTACGTACCTCGTTAGCATTCTTCGGTGTCGCCACTCCTTTTTCCTTGCCTTTTCTTCGTCCCCGAAACTCCCTCTCGCTCACTACACAACCAGAAACACTACCGATTCCATTCCCAAAGTGCACTTTTTGATTGTAGCATATAATTGGTTTATCGCAAACCATTAAAACTATTTAAATGTTTCACAGTTTTTTCTAATTTTTTGCTATAAACTATATATATCACAAATAAACCACGACCAAATTTTCGCAATAAACATCGTAATACGTGATGCATTAACCTCATAATGTGCTAGGTGCATTAGATAATCCCAAGGCATACTAACCACTCATACAGTCCATTTTTGGTGTTTGAAAGGGCAGTTTTCCACTCGTCCCCTTTTTCATACGAATTTGATAATATCCTTCTTTAACATCAATTTTTGAGAATACACAAGCACCATATAATTCATCAAGCCTGTCATCTACTTGGTATAGGATTTCGATACTTTACCGTTATTTTATTGATTGCTGACAATTCTACCACATCCTTCCATGATCCGTCCTCTTTGCACCAATATCACTGGTCCGAGCATTAGGCTTTCTCTTTCTTTCACTAGACCCTTGTCCATTAAATCGTCCCACTTGTCTTTGAATTTCCTTTGTTTCCTCTGGATTTGCTCGATATCCGTCGGTTTGGAATTGTCGCACCCGGGATGAAATCATTTGATGCTCGATTCCTCTAGTCTTGGTACTCCTTTGGTAACTCTTCTGGGATACATCCTAAACTCCTGCAAAAGAGACTCACAGCACTTGGAAGAAAATTTGGTACGTCCATTAGATGATAAAAATAAACATCTTTATATAAACGCAAAAATCATCTCACGCGTCCTCATTTTGTTTCATCAACACGATTTGTTTCCACTTGACTTTTTTTCACTCTCTCCCTCGCTTTTCTCATCTTTTCCCTCGATTTTTTTCTCCTCTTCCTCCTCGGTTTTTCATCCCTCCTTTGTACTCTTTTCAACTATTGTTTCTTTCCCCCCTTTCTTTTTCTATTTTGGCCTCTTTTCACTAATTTCTTTTCACCACTTTCTTTTTTTCTTTTCAATCGTTTTAAATAAATTTCCTAATCTTTTGGATTCTTTGCAATCCTCTCTTGGTCTACAATTGCCTCCCATGCTTTAATGTGTAGGATATGGTTTTTTCCATTGGAAACCAACGAATACTCTTTCTTGTAACCATTATGCTTGACGTTTACGTCAAATTGGCCAGGTCTCCCAAAAGTTTGGGTGCTTGCATCGACTACATCCATAAACACTTTATCTTGGTATCTACCATTGATACAGGACTTCCACCTGTTTAGTCACCTTGTTTCTCCACAATCGCTTAAAACCATTGCAACTTTTGGTTTTGGATTTTGCCTCGGTTTTCAAGTTCAACTTTTACTATAATGTGCTGGCTTACATTTGGTGCACTCCCACTATCGATATCAAACTACAACTTTGTTGTGCACATGACATCGTGTATGGAATATTGCTCCGTTGTACTTTGTCGCCATTTCCTTGTTGCACTTCAATACTCGCCTTGTGACTAAAAGATCTCTTTTACTGTTCCTCTACCTCATGTCACTACAATCCTCAGTGGGTGGCTCTCACCAGCCCTCGAACTACCCTCTCCACATCGCCTTGTCCCCTTAAAATCATAGCTCTTTTATTTGGACAATTCGCAGGCTTGTGTCCGAACCCTTGGCACCGAAGCATACTTAATCTCTTGAGTTCTAATTGGTTTGAAGTCTCAGCCTTAGCTTTTTGTGGTAACACCTTGATTGTTGGACACAGTTTTTTTCTTAGCAATCCCCTCCCTCGATTTTGGCTTCTCATTTTTTTTCCAATTTGTTTGCCAAGTTGCAGTTGATGTTGTACCAACCCCTACGTACTTCTTCTTTAGGCTTTATTTAGTTGCCGCTCTATTTATTTTGATTGATTTGTGTAGTAACTCCTGTCAGTCGATGAGTTGCATCCACCACATCCGCAAATTTCCTCGATTCAATCCCTACCAATTAAAAACGAGCCATGGTTTCTTCTTATCTTCTTCCACATTAGCCCTTATCATAGCTACCTCCATCTCTTTATAATATTCCTCCACACTTTTGAAACCTTTGGCAATTTTGGAGCGTTTCGACACGCGTCTCTATAGTAGTATTATGGCACATATCCTTTTTTTTTCATGAATGGCCTTCAAGTCCTTCCCATGTGCGGATTTGTCTTCACCTTCCTCCTCCGGTTCTTAACTAATTGAGCCCACCAACATCCTAGCATAATCCGTGAACTCCATGGTGCTCAACTTAATCTCTTATCCCTCCGAAAATTTTTGGAATTCAAATACCAAGGGTCTACTTTTTCTTCAATCCAAATATCCCTCGGGGTCGTTCTTCCCTTGAAGGTGGAATATTTACCCTTGATATTCGGAAATCGTTGCTTCTGGTTTTTCCCCTAATTCCTTTTTTTGGGTAATAACCACTATACTTTAGGCATTCTCCATCAAAATCGTCCTTTGTCGTGCCTGATTAGGGTGGGGGCAGTTTCCAATCGTTCCATTTCTCTGATTTAGAGCCGTGAATTGATCTGCATGGCTTTAATGAACAATTTTAAATCAACGCGTTGTGTTATCCACTATGATATCTTTTTAGACCACAATAAGAAATAAAAAGAAAAGGTAGAAGGTAAAAAAACTAATCATTAAGACTACCTAGCCTCACGTGTTTCCTCTCGCTGGATGTCAATCCACTGTGTTTCGAACTAAAAAATTAAGGCTTTTTCATAATAGTCCACCCTCTCCTTTTAATCTAGTCTCCCTCTATTTTACGTAAGAACTTGATCAAATGGGAAAATTCAACAGCCAAACTATAAAAAATCAAACTTTTAAAGCTTAAAGTTTAAATTTGTAAGGATGGCTAACTCAAGGGTATAAGTGAAATAAGGACAAAAGTTTGGATGATGACAAATATTTCAAAGGAAATTCAACAATTGAACCTAAAGAATAAAATTGGTTAAAGGGACAATATTTCGAATGAAGATTCAAATTTGAATTTTCAAAAGAAACATATCTACGATTAAGACGAATTTTGAATTTAAAAGGCTAGAAATTTCAAATCTTACACAAATTGCGATTATTTTTTTTTGTTCTCACAACTCTTTTTGTGTTTGTTTTTTTTTTTTTTGTGACAACTCTTTTTTTTTTTTACTTGTACTCTTTTTTTTTTTTTTGACATTTTGACAATTCTTTTTTTTGTTTTTTTGTTTTTTTACTTTTGACAACTTTTTTTTTGTACTTTTCAAGAAGACAAATTCACGAAAAAAAAAAAGAATCAATGACTTACGATAGAATAAGATGAAGAAAAAAAATTGATAACAAAAATGAACGATAGCTTCTTGAAGCAAGAGCCCGAAGCTCTGATACCAACTGATGCGAACCTCGGATCGAAAGGAGCCCGGACCCAACAACAATGGCGGAATATTCAAAGGAACCCTTTTCGATGAACAGAACAAAGTAAGGAACTAAGACCCCAACGAAGAATTCGATGGAACCCATTATCAAAACAGGAGCTTGACCCGAGCCACACCTGTTTGCTGAACCAACTATCAAAACAGGAGCTTGACCTAGACCAAACTCGTTGGTAAGAACCAAAGCTATCACGCGAGTTCTTCAAGCGTGACTTGAAGAAGATCGTTGTTCTTCGCAAGAACTAAAGAAATCCTCTCTAAAAAAAACCCTCATTTTTAATTCAGAACTGTTTCTTCTAATCAAAAGTGTTTTGGCCATTAAAATAGGCTACACATGAACTTAATTAACTATTAAAAAAACGAAATAAAAATAAAATAACTAATAAAATCCCCGGATGATAATGACCTTTGCATGATAAGATTATCCTCTCACGTTGAATATGATTTGGCATTGATTTAGTAGATTCTGTCGGATAAAATCTCTTATAACGCGTTTGTTTGGATTTGCATGTGCTTCTCATGTGACTTTTTAATTCTTGCACGTGCATGTCATAGCACTGTAAATCTTCTGCACATCTTTGGCCCTCCCTTGCTTCCAACTTGATTTTCATATCTTCAATCCTCTCACATTCATAGTTTTGACAGTTGTTCGCGCTCCTCTCTCCCTTGGATCTCTAAATTAATCCTTGCAAGGCCTCACGCATCTTCTTAGCTTTGTGAGACCCGTGTCATTGGGCCTCCAAATTTCCTCATTTGTATCGTTGCTCTTGGGCTGGGTTTTGTCGCTGCTGGATCACATCAGAACTTGACTGGCAAACCGGATTCAGGAGGTTTGAGTACGTACGTCCTTGTGTACAGAACTTCTGTACGTCCACAGATGGTGAATAAGTGCGCGGTTTGCCATGGAAGAGGCTGAGCAATATTTCAATGCTTTCGCGAGACTGTAATTGTGTTTTGGATTTCCCGAGTAGTATAGTTCCCTACATATTCATCGCAAGTCTGACATTGCGTGGTTTCGTGAATCCACGACCAAGCTATTTAATGTCAAGCTCAGTTTATTCAAATTCGACCCCACCCCCCTCGGCGCGAGATGAACATTAGAGATCTCGTGAGCTGCATGGAACTGTATGTCATGGACAAGCTGTACAACAGGAAGATTTTTTACCCTGGTTTCGTGATTTTAGGTCACAAGCGTGAAGTCAGGCGGACATCCAACCATAATCTCCCGACGGTGGCCCACTGATTCAATTGATCATCGACGGGCTGAGACCAAGCTACGAGTGTGGCGAAGCAGAATGAGAAGCTCACAAGATCCCGGGCAAACCCCGTAACTTGTTTGAAAAACCAGGAGTTTCCACGGTTTGATTCCCCCCCAACCCCAACCCCCCCCCCCCCCTCCCACCCCCCCCCCCCCCCCCCCCCCCACCCCCCCCCCCCCCCCCGCCCCCCCCCCCGACCCCGGGTCCCCCCCTGCCCCCCCCCCCCGCCTCCCCCCCCCCCCCCCCCCCCCCCCCCGCCCCCCCGGGGGGGGTGCCCCAACCCCCCCCGGCCCACCGACCCCCCCCCCCCCCAACCCCCCCAACCCTCCCCCCCGCCCCCATTCCACCACACCCCCCCTCCTCCCCACCCGGACCCCCCCCCCGCCCCCGCCCCCCGCCCCACTCCCCCCACCCCACCACCCCCGGGGCCCCCCAACCCCGTAAACCACCCGCACGCCCGAACCCCCCACCCCCCCCCCCCCCACGCCCCCACCCCCCCCCCCCCGCCCCCCGCCCCCCCCCCCCCCGGGGGTGCCCTCCCCCCCCGTCCCCCCCCCCCCCCCCCCCTCACCCCCCTCGCCCCCCCCCACCCTCATCCACTCCGAGGCAAATTGGCATGTGAGTTTGAGTCCCCTCGTTTTTTTGACGTTTTTGATAGGCACCCCTTGGGTTGGCTGAAGAAATAATACGGGAAGCCATTCCCATCCTCCTGGGATGGTTCCTAATGGGCAGCAGCCCCCTGTGGGCAGCTATCGCCCCTTCCCCAGACGGCTAGGTAAAAAGGGGGCCGAAATGCGTCAGTTAACATAGAGTTCCTCATTGGGCAGAACTCGTCCCGTGAGGAAAGCTCAAGTATGGGGTCCCTAAGTGTAGGTGCCCGCGCTTGTGTTTGTTTGTTTCTCAGGGAAGAGTCCCCGATGGTATTTCCCATAGAGGAGTGAAATGGAAGTGTTCACCTTCATAAAGAGCGTTACTACAGTCCCCCCCCCCCCATAGAAGACTATACATAACCTCCAATGCAAATGGATGGAAGACTTTAAATACTGACCATCTTCCCACATAAGTGTGTGTAGGTTTTTATGCTTTATGTCACTTCATTTTTTATGTAACTTTTTTAACTTGTATGTTTTTGTAAAAACCCCTCATTTGAATAATTATAATAAATACCTGGTAACAATTAAATAATAGTATACTTACATTCAACAGAAATATAATAAAAAATACATAACTTAACACATTAAATAAAAATAATAAATTACATTACCAAATAAAAACACTAAATTCAGTTATGTTAAAACATAAATACTGTAAATAATAGGCTTATATTGTTTTGAATAGTTCAGATGGGTTTCCTTGTTTCCTTTCTTTTTTTCTGCCCTCGGCCCGTGGTGTAGAAAGATTCTTTTACCCCTTTGCACTATGAAAAACCTATATAGAAAAAATAATGAAAGTGGGGTGGTTTTTGTTACTATACGAAAAAAAAAGTTTCAAGTACACGTGAGTCCCCGTCCCCCCAAATATGTTTGAACACTACAGAAAGTTTGTCCCCTTGGGAAAGCATAAAAGCGGCAGTGGGCCCCAACCTTGAAAAAGTGGATCAATTCTTGTGAGGATAGTGGTATGACTATTAATGGCCCATTCTGCCCCGACATATACAAACACGAACCCCATTCGTTTGAGTTTTTGTCCGGGTCTACTAAATTTGTTTACGAACTTGACCGGCTCAATCTACATCTCACACCTCTTGTTCCCTTTGTTTTGTTCCTTTTTTTTTTTTTTTTTTTTCTTCGTAAATTTCTTTCTTTTTTTTTTTTCTTTTTTTTTTCGGCACTACTCCAGGTTGGGTTTTTTGCCGCTTTTCCTTTCCCCCCCCCCTCCTTGGCGACCATTATTTTCCCCCTTCTCAGTTTTTACGGGCCTCCCACATTCCCCTTCCCGTTAAGAAGTTTCTTCCTTGAAACTTTACTTTCTTGCGTTTTTCTTTGTGCAAGATTTTTTTTTGTTTAATGTTTAACATTTTAAAATCATTTCCCGCACCGTCCCCTCGAATTTATGAAGGCAATTTTCCCCACGAAAATGGGTTTTTGGACTTTTGACCCTATCCCAAAAAGATTAACGTGTCCGATTCCTTAAGTTTTTTTCCTTGGATAAGCTTGGTGGAGAAATGGATGAAAACTCTTTTGTATTTAGAATTGTAAGCTCAATTTGTGTTGCCATCCTATCTTCCGAAGCTGCAAGTCCCCGCCACTTCACATCCGTTTCCACCCCCCCTTTTTTCCCCAAACACACTGTCGGGGAAGTCGTCGAGAAGTTCCCACTTGCAACTTTTGTTTTGGAAACATGAAATTTAGATGTCATACCATTAATTTTTAAAGCATATTTCGACTATGTGTTTTTTTCAATTTTGTTTCCTCTAATAAGCTTTTTAAGGAAACTATAATTTTTTAACAAAAAAAAAACTCTTAATTGGAAAATTTCTCCCTTTTTCTTCCATTACTGTTATTGTGTGTGTCTGTTCCCTCAACCCATCCTTCCCTCCCTAGAATCCAGCAATAGTTTTTCCGAAAACTGTCGTCCAGAGTGTGTTTCCATGTTTGAAAAATGCACCTCTTATATAAACAACACAT
>CM039511.1:47064083-47082216 GCA_022432975.1 Begonia masoniana | reverse complement strand
GTTTTTTAATGATTATCCATCATAATTGAACTTTGCATTTCCTGCAGACATATAGTAGCTGAAATTCGAAATTACGAAATTGCAATTTGCTAGCCTTAATATAAGCTTTTATTACATAAGTTTGCAACAATCTAAAAACAATTAAATATCAACTATAAATTAATAATTATATGATTGAATTAGTAATCAGTAATCGTTTTTTACATATTTTGCAAGATACTGGGGAAATTTTAAACTTGAAAGTTGTGGTCTGAAGGGTTTAACTTGATTTATAGGATTTTTTTTGAAAAATTATTTAACTTATAGTGAGATCTCCGAATGCGCTGAAGTAGTTTATAACATCAGAAAAAAAGGAAGTTATATGTTTTGAAAAAATTGAACTACTATATCAGTGATGATGCCGAATACTACCTCTTTAGTTTTTTAGTCAAGTTTATCTTTGGCAAACCCTTGAGTTTTGTGCTAGAAAAAAAGTAAAATGTATTGAATAAGAGGAAATGATTGTAACGGAGTATGATTGGGAGAAAAAACAAGTGCATTCCCTATTAACGGCCGTCCTTCTCCCAAATCAGGCGTCCAGCACGTGACTCAATAATTGTCAAAACCGAATTGTTTTTGAGGGTAAAGGACACAATTCCATATTAAAGGATGTCTGTCTCTCCCAATCATTGGCCAGCCCGTGACTAATAATTGTCACCAAGGCAGCCAACTTGGGCGAAAAAACGACCGTTAAATGGAGGGCCATCTTTTGTTCGAATTAGATCTGGAATGTGAACTCAATAATTGCACGAGGCAGATACTGTTGGGAATGGACGTTTGTTTATGGGAATATGCCTTTCTCCGACTCAGTGTCTGGCCCGTGACATATTGAGTCACGAGACTCGATAAGTAAACGAACGACCATTCTCAGAACGGCCTCCGTTCTCCTATACTATATAAGAGACATCCTTTTTTGAACTCACCAATGCTCGAAAACTGAAAACCTGTAGAGACGTTGTATTTCTCTCGGACTTTTATTTTATTTATTGCAACGTTGATTGATTCTTATTAAGTAGAAGGGTGACGCAGCCAATATACAAATGGAAGTTGACAACATGGATAGTATTTGGAAGGCCATGCCCAAATACGAATAATTTCGAGCATTCATCTTTTTAAAAGTTGATGACAAATAGAGATGCGTTCAATATCGCCAACCGTAGACAGATGAGCTTCGAACACTGGTCAAGTCGGAAGATGACGAGGCGAAAAACATAACCGGGAGGAAAAAAAAATTCTATGAGTTTCTTTTGGTAAAAAATATAGTTATCCACCGCTATTAGAGAAGAAATAGTCGAATATGCTTTGAATTATGATATTACATCAATTCATTAAAAGTGAAGCTCAGTGACTCACGGCAGCGTATGAAGACAGATGTAAGTGACACTGAATGCTTGAGCTTACATTCCAAATAAAGAGTACATTGATTTCCACAGCTGTGCAAGGATAATTGAGAATCGTCACGCTAACTGTAAAATGGGTGACAAACCATTATTTGGAAAAGTTCAAAAATCAACCTACATAGAAAATTTTTCTATTATCGAGACTGTGATTGGCTTGGGTGGTTCACGATAGATTGGCTTGGTTGGTTCACAATATGTTGTCTCCCGGCGTGTTTGATTCAGAAGATCATCGGGCGATTTGAGATTCAATTATTGTTTGGAGAATAGCTGAGATCACGGCGGGCCGCCGACATATTTGACAAGATTTAATTGATTCGGATTGGCCTAGTTGAAGTCAACATGTAGTAGGACAATGAGGGGAGATTGGAGGCCTTCACTTCTCGGAATGTTCATATAAAGGAAGCCACGACGCGCCATGGTCCCCCCAGGGGTCCACCCAGAGGGCTAGTAGGACGGACATAGAGGTTCTCGCAGACATACTTCTCTGCTCGAAGTGAGACAGACGAAGTGTCATTAAAAAGGTGACGGAGTATCTTAAAGGGATGCTGGATTACGAAAGTGATACGAGGCAAATCATTCTGAATTGGATGGAGGCCGATGACGATGATGTCCAACCTTCGTCCCCCTATGACAACAAATCTCCACCTGATGCCCACCGCCGCAACTTAGTTTATGTACTTTGGTTCAGTGTAATTTAGTTTGATGTAATTTAGTTTATGCTATAAATTCTTGTACTGTTTGATGATTTGATTATGCAGAAACTGGTTAAAACTAGTGATGGGGAGTCATAAACAAAAGAAATTTTGTCTAGTTTTTCAATTTTTTCATTAAATTACAAATTATGAAAAATTAATTTTAAAGAAATATCAAACGATATTAGACTTACTGAAAAAAATTGACCGCATATTCATGAGACCATGGGAAGATAATCCTAGAAATTTTTTTGATTTTCTAAAACTTATATCATTTATTAACATTTTAGTGTATTAATTATAAAACAGCGTGACTTACACATTATAAACAAATTAATTTTAAAGAAATACCAACGACATTGGACTTGAAAAGTTGACCGCATGTTTACAAGACCATGAAAGATAATCTGAAAATTTTGACTTGAAAATTTGACCACATGTTTATAAGACCATGAAAAGATAATCTGAAAATTTTTGTGATTTTCTAATTCTTCTACAATTTATTGTCATTTTAGTGTATTAAATCATAAAATAGACATACCTTACACATTATAAAAAATTAATTTTAAAGAAATACCAAACAATTTTGGACTTATTTGAAAATTTGACCGCATATTCACAAGACTATGGAAAGATAATTTGAAATTTTCGTGATTTTATAACACTTGTACAATATTTCTATTTTAGTGAATTAAATAATAAAAAAGACGTAGATTACAAATTGTAAAAAATTAATTTTATAAAAATACCAAAAGATATTATATTGACTTGACATATCTGATTGCTAAATTCAATCGACAAGACCCAAGCCAATTTTGTGGTGAGAATTTTGGTGTAATTTTGAAAGATGAGGTTGGGGTATAATAGAGGGAGAAGGGACGACCAGTCTAACGAGACCAACCATCCCTTCTATATGGGACAAATACCCATTACATAGTCACGTGTCTTGATGCAACGAGAAGGGATGGCCGGTCTGACGAACCGGTTGTCCCTTCTAATTTTGCCAAACTGCCGAGACGTCGGTCCTAATTAACCGATCGTCCTTCTAAAAGGCCGGCCCTTCTACTTGGACTGGTCATGCCCTTCTCAGTAAAAGACAAAAAATTTAGAAGGGGACGGCCGGTCCAAGAGTCCTAAGATTTTTTTCGATGAATAGTTAACTTTTATGTTTTTATCCAAAAAAAAAAAAAACTCTTTCATTAAAGTAAAGTTGGTACGTCATGAATTGGAGAAGTTTGGGTTGTAAAATAATAAAATATTATTATTTTATTAGAAATGGAGAAAATGGTTAGGATTCGACCCTCTTCCCTTTCCCTTGGTTGGCAGGGGTCTCGCTAGTCGGGTTTCAAGCCGAAACCGGACCGACCAAGACAGTTCATTTATCATCTTCCTAGAACCGAAATCAGGCCCAGGTACCCGTTCCTTCCATCACTTATAGATTTTTTTTTTTTTCAAAAAAAATGATAAAAAAATCGAAACAATTGAGCAAGACTTATCTGAAGTAGTTAAGAGATATTCTTCCCAAAAAACCAACTGATAAAGAAAGCAATAGACCAGAGGCAAAAAAAAAACATAGAAACACACCAGAAAAATAGACAACTTCGAATTTAAACAATCTCTATCAGAAGTCAGATCACACAAACTAGTTTCGATAAATTGCCAAAATTTAAACAAATTTTCTTCAAATTTCATACTATAGTTTCAGTAAACTACACAAATCTCTCAAACCATGGAATCGGGACCGGTTCCATGACACTTGGAACCGGTGGTCAGGTCCAACGTTTTGGGCCGGTTATTCCCACCCCTCCTTGGTGACTCATAAGCAGAAGAGATAAAGAGTGTGAAAAGAGGAGAGAGAAAGTGAGAAGGAATGTTGGCAGGACTCTCATCAACACGTTCTTGATATCAAAACATCTGTTTCGAAGCAATCTACAATACATTATTATTTGAAATGTCTTTGATCACGCAAACATTAGATTTAAATGTGACTTTATAACCTTTATCACACAATTGACTTATGCTAAGCAGGTTATGTTTAATCCTTCTACTAGCAAAACATTTTCAATAGTAGGATTAGAAGGATTACCTATATTGCCGATGCCAACAATCTTGCCCTTTTGGTTCCACCAAAGTAACACTGTCATTCTTCTTGTTGACAACAGCAAACTTGGTTGAGTCTCCCATCATAGGCCTTGAACAACCACTGTCAAGGTACCACAGATTGTCCTGGGAGAGCAGTCAACCTGCAAAACAGAAATCAATTAGTCTTCTTAAGTACCCAAGTCTTTGGATCCTAGTGTTAGGCCTGGTCCCCTTAGGAACCCATTGCAGTTTACTGCCAGATTTTATATTGTTTGATTTTAAGGGACACTCAAAAGATTTATGTCCTACTTCATTACATGTATGACAAGTGGACGGTTTAACAAAGAAATTCTTGAAAACTCTCTTTTTATTAGGCTTGTCATACCTAATCCTGTTCTGTCAAAATTTGCTCTCTGACTTCCTAATAACATCTTAAATAACTTGATACCATTAGTAAATTTCAGAATAATATTATTCAAATCTTCAATTTTGCTCTTAAGCTCATCATCTCCTTGTCATGCAGATTACACTTCTTAGCATGCATTTCTACCATGTTTGCATTTCCTTTTCAACACGTTATACTTAGTCTTAAAGCATGCCAAATTGCTTAACTAAATCATTAAATGCGTCAATTAGCTCACCACATCATTATCACTTTCACTATCACTTAAAGAATACTAACCTCATTATCGTGTGCCATGAACACAGATTTGCCACTTCCTCATCTTCCGAAGAGGATGTGTCGCCTTCACTGTCATCCCAAGTGGCCTTCATAGCCTTCTTCTTAAATTTCTTGGATTCTTCTTGGCCTGTGGACAATCTGCCTTCATGTGGCCAGACTTTCCATATCCAAAGCAGTAATCTCCTTGTCTTTGGGTTGCCTTTCATTCTTGGGAAAGCCTCTCCCTTGCAGCTTCTTCCTTCGAAGAAACTTGCTGAATCTCCTAGTGATGAGTGCAATGTCCTCATCATCTTCTTCTTCTTCATCCTCAGTGACTTCACGTTTACTTGAAGAGGCTTTCATAGCAATATCCTTCTTTTTGAAGTCTCTTTTTTCTTAAGATCTTCCTTCTCGTTTGACCTCATTGTGATCTCATGTGTCATGAGAGATCCAATGAGTTCTTCTAGCTTTAGAGCTTTGAGATCCTTTGCTTCCTAAATTGCAGTCACCTTTGGCTGCCAGCTTCTTGGAAGACATCTGAGGATCTTCCTGACCTGTTCTTCACTAGAATAAGATTTACCAAGAGCTTTCAAACCATTAGTTATGTTAGTAAATCTTGTAAACATGGAAGAGACAGACTCATCCTTAGGCATAGAGAATAATTCATACTTGTGTATGAGCATATTCAATTTGCTCTCCTTCACTTGGTTTGTGCCCTCGTGTGTTGATCTCTAATAAGTGCCAAATTCTTGAGCACTTTCACACCCTTGTACCCTATTAAATTCATCTCTATTCAGAGCACAGTACAGAGTGTTTATTGCCTTGGCATTAAGGCTCAGATTTCTCTTATCGGACTCAGATAATTCAGTAAAGTCCTTAGGGATACTTTTCCCATCTACAGTTTTCATGACCTTAAAAGGACCATTCTCTATTATGCACCAAGTCTCATAGTCCATGGCTTGAACGAATATTTTCATTCTAGCCTTCCAATAAACATAATCATTACCATCAAATAAAGGAGGTCTATTTGTAGCTTGACCTTCTACGTGTGTGAAGTTAGTGTTGAATGCCATTGTAATATATATTTCACAGAGTGTTTAAGCCCAACTTAGACAGTGACAAACCTTGCTCTGATACCAATTGTAGGATCGAGATTGTCTAAGAGGGGGGTGAATTACACCTTTTTAAAAATTATTAATCTAACAGGAAATCAACACACCAACAAAATAACAGAGAGAGAGAGAAAAAACCAACACAAGATTTTTTACGTGGTTCGGCCAAAACTTGCCTACATCCACGCTTCAAGGTTCACCCTTTGAAGATCCTTAACCTTCTCCTCACGAGAATAAACAGATTGAAATTCAGGGCTCCGATCAACTGCCTTTACAATTCAAGATTGAACTTCACGGGCGTCAATCCACTGCCTTATACAGATTTTTAAGTTCGTAAATTGTAAGCTCAGACTACACTCTCACAAGGATTAAATCTCAAGTTAATATCGAGAGGTGTAGAAGAAATACAGAGTATGATAGATTTCGCAGATTAGGGTTCAAGAATAAAATTTCAAAAGTTGTGTCTTCGTGCTCTAACCTCGGTTTAAATACTCTGTCTGAATTTTCTTCACAGAAATGAATGCTACTTTCATCAAATGGAAAAATGTTACCGTTGGGAAGCATCCGTACTGAAGCAGATATCCGTTGCATTTGAAATTGCTGTTTGTCGTCGCCATTAAAGTTCTAGAGTTAATGCTGAAGACGACGTCACTGCAGCTTCGCGGTTATTTTGAATTATGGCGGAAGATCATCGGTTGAAGTCTTTAAAAATCTTTCAGCATGAGTATCTTCAAACGCCACCGGCATGAGCAACTTTAAACGCCGTCGGATGAAGCAGCTTAAGAATGTTGAAGCGCTATCGGATGATGCAACATTATAAGCTATCGGTAGATGCAACATGGAATGCTATCGGCAGATGCAAGCTTTGAACTCCATCGCAAATGTATATGGAAAAATCATCGGCAGATGCATTTTGAAGCTTCATCGGCAGATGCAACATTTCATTGCTTGAACCGGTATCGGCAGGTGTAATATCATAAGCGCTGAACCGCCATCGGCAGGAGTAGCCTTAGAACGACTTTCCCTTTTGTCGTTTAGCAATCGGTGTGAGTAGTTTGAAAACACCATCGGCAGATCAGTTTTACAGCCCTGTACACTTAACTCGATTCATTAGACAACTAAAATACCATTTCAAGGGTATTTCCAAATAAATAAATTCATATTTAAAATACATTCTTCTCATTTAATAAACATAATCAAATTAAATTACAGACATATAAACACATCATCAAAACACATTTAGACTTAAACATTAATTAAGTCAACAATGCTTTTTTCTTGATTCCCAAATGCGATATGGGGTTGAATAATTTATGTGAGTCGTTCAATACAGTTCTATTGCCGGCCAGGAAAAAATCGATCCTGACCATGTTCGACATGATTCAAAACTGCTTGACGACTCGCATTGTAAAAAAATACGATAAGTTGGTCTCGTCAACAGACTTCCTGTGTCGTAAGATAAAGAAGAAGCTTGGGAAGCTAAAACGTGTAGCTCGAAATTGGAATGTTGTGTTAGCGGGAGATGCACGATTTGAGGCTAGCAACGGACAATATGTTGTCAACCTAAATACAGGTGTGCGCAATTGTTGCAGGTGAGAGCTTACTGGAATCTCATGTGTCCATTCCATTCCATGCATCCATTTTATGAGACTGTCACTGAAAAATTTTATTCATCAACACTATCACCAGGCAACATATGTATAGATGTACTAAAACTTTATTCGTCACATTAGTGGCATGGACATATGGTCGGAAGTACATGGAATGTACCCAATCATTCTGCCCGAGAGAAGGCTTCAACCTAGTAGGCCGAAGAAGAATAGAGTGCACGATGTCGATGAGCCGTCGAGGTCGACAATTTCTAGGAAGAATCTACGATGACGATTTGTATATGTAAGCGTCAGGTGTGACGCCCCAAAACCGTACCCGATCGGGGTCCGAGATCGGAGTCATCACACCGAACATTTTATATAAACAAGACATATTTTTTTTTCTTTAAAACTTATATGAGATCAGACCGGACACCTACAGAACTTTAAACAGAGGGAGAGAAAGAGTTCTGGATTTGAAATCACACGGAAAAGCAGTAAAAGAGATTCTGGATAACAGTTACAAATGGAAACAGGAAACAGAAAAGCATCGGCGGAAGACCTAGTATAAAAGAACTTCGGTGGATTAAATAAAACTTAATGCAATACCCTGAACATAAAAATTTACAGAGAGGGAAGGACTACGGTGAGTGACAGAACTATGCACAATTCGGAAATGAATAACAGAAGAGAAGGAATGGCGAAGAAAATAATCAAACAGATGAACAGGAAGTAAACCAGAAATCATAAGCATAAAAGCAGGAAGCAACTGTGAAATAACTGGGCGGAAGACTAAAACATTACGGGCAGTGTGATTCAGTTACGACAAAATCGCTGACATCAGCCGGAAGAGAAGATGACGTCAACCGGAAGATACAAGCAGTAAACATAATCGGCAGAAGATGATGATGTCACACCGGAGATGAAGACAATAAACGAAACCGGCAGCAAGGTGATGACGTCAGCCGGAAGATGGATGATGTCAACCGGTAGATGAAGACAATAACGAGACCGGCAGAAAGTGATGACGTCAGTCGGAAGATGGATGACGTCAACCGGTAGATGAAGGCAATAAACGAGACCGGCAGAAGGTGATGACGTCAGCCGGAAGATGGATGAGTCACCCCTCGTTGATGGAGGCAATAAACGAGACCAGCGAAGGTGATGACGTCAGCCGGAACGATGGATGACGTCAACCGTAGATGAACACTAAAACAGCAGTGAACGTGATCGGAAGATGCAGTTTTGAGATAAAACTTGGCAAATTTTAACATAAAGACTTACAGGCAGGGACCATCGTAATAGGAGGCATGAGGGCTTCAGACCGTCAACCCGATTTCAAAACAGTTTTTGAATCATACTCTACGAATGACAGGAGTTCAATCAGGACAAATTGCAATGGATAGCTCAAAAATTCGAGACTATCCATGCATGACCTGAAAAGGGAGGACTCAGGCAGTTCCAGAATGTTTCAAAACATTAAATATATGGATACCATCCGTCAAATACAGAGGTTTTGAATGCATCAACAACAGAATATTTCAGGAGACAACTATCAATGGTCAAACAGAGATTTAAAACTCAAACACAAGAAACTATACATTACATATCCAGCAGAATTTCCTACAGAGTTTTAAACAAAACACAGGACTATACAGAGTTGTAAACACAACGCCGGAATTCCAGAAAAGGTTTTACAGACATAGACTTTTCTTTAAATACTTAAACCCTCGGGGCAGAATTTGTCTGGCTGCAGCAACCACCCCCAATGAGCTCAATTCCCCAACTACATCAGCTCGTCATTATGAGCATAAGGTCCTCATCTGGAGTATCCGTACCTACAACAGGGAGTTCACCTATGAGCCTAGAGCTCAGTAAGAACATATCAGAAATAAATGCAGTGATGCATATGCTATGCATGAACGTTTCAAATACAGGAACATTACATTACATTACATTTCACTGGACAGGGAGGTATAAGTGGGAGGAGGAGCTGGCGCAACAGGGTGTACATGCCGCTTCAGGACATAATAGGAGTACTTGACAGGATGCCAGTCCTCATCCACACTTAACCGTACATTACATTACAGATTTTATCTTACTTACTTCAAAACTAGTGCTGAAAACATTTGCATGATTTTACAGGAAAACGTGTATGCATGAATAAGTGCGATGCTTAAACTTAACATTCACAGATGGCAGAATGATACAACAGGAAGACAGGATATGATGGAGACATATTTAACTTAAAACATAACCTAAAACCTATCTACCCATACCATACCTAGTACCTCCAAGTTGTAGGGCCTTAAGGGCCAACATAAATGCATGAACTTACCTGTTTGCAGCAATGCAGTGTGCTCGAAACGCCCCTGGAAAGCTCGGATCTGTAAATGGATGTACAGAATTCAAACACGCTACAAATGCTAACTAATATCTCGTAGGAAATGCAGCAAACACGTTTCAACACTTTAGAAAACACACCAACGTGTTTTCATCCAAAAACATGAGTTTTCTCTAAAATAATAACCCTAAATCTCAGTGAAAACTCGCATTAAACTTGTCCAAATTCGTTAGCATTCAACCAGACATTTACCTCAGCGGGAAAACAGAAAGGAGCCGAGGAGATCGAAGTAACTTCGATGGTTGTTCGTCGACTGGAAGAGAGAAAACAGGAGGGAGTTTCACGCCAGAATGAAGAGAAGAACGGGAGGGAAGGAAGAAGACATGGCTTCTTCAACAAGTTGCCAGATGGCATTCATCCATTGGCTATTTCCCACCAACCTTAATTTCTCTCTATTTACCCTTCCATTGGTCTTTAACTAATTTGCTATTTAGTTTCACAATTTGGTTTTATGAATCATACATATTCAACTGGAAACATTAGCAAATTAATAAAACAAACCTTGCATGATTATTCCCATTAATCCCGTTGAATAATTTAAGGAATATATACATGGCAAAATGCCGGGTGTTACATTCCACCCACCTTAACAGAAATTTTGTCCCCAAAATTTGCCTAAGCAAAGAGGTCCGGATATTGAGTCCTAACATCCGCTTCTCTTTCCCATGTGGCCTCCTCCACGTTGTGATTACGCCACAAAACTTTCACCAACGGGACCACTCGATTGCGCAACACTTTGAGTGACATATCCAATATCTTTATAGTTCTTTCTTCATATGTCAGCGTCGGCATGATATCAAAGTCCACATGTTCCACTATTTGGGTTGGATCTCGTACGCACTTTCTCAGCATCGAACATGGAAGATATTATGAACTCCATCCATAGACGCTGGCAACTGTAGCTTGTAAGCCACGCTTCCCACACGCTTTAGAATGGGAAAAGGTCCAATGAACCGTGGGCTGAGCTTCCCTTTCTTGCCAAATCTCATTACACCTTTGAAAGGCGACACCTTCAGGAATACTTCATCGCCTTCAGCGAACTCCAAGTCTCTCCGTCTCCGATCTGCATAACTTTTCTGTCTACTCATAGCAGTGTTGATTCGTTGTTTGATAACAGCAATCACCTCAGACATCTGCTGCAATATCTCAGGGCCGACAAGTCTGGACTCTCCAACTTCATCCCAACATAATGGAGATCTACATTTTCTGCCATAGAGGGCTTCATATGGAGCCATGCCGATAGTAGCCTGGTAGCTGTTATTATAAGTGAATTCAATTAACGACAAATATCTACTCCAAAGAGCATGAAGTTCCAACACGCACGACCTTAACATGTCCTCCAATATCTGAATTGTTCTCTCAGATTGTCCATCTGTCTGTGGGTGAAACGCCGTGCTGAAATCCAGCTTTGTACCCAAGGAGTTTTGCAAGCTTTTCCAAAATCTGGAAGTGAACCTAGGATCCCGGTCAGATACAATTGACACCGGAATACCATGCAACTTGACAATCTCACCAATGTATAACTCTGCATACTGGTCCATAGAGAATGTCGTCTTCACAGGTAGAAAGTGGGCCGACTTAGTTAGTCTATCTACAATGACCCATATACTGTTATGGCCTTTAACCGTCCTCGGAAGGCCGACAACGAAATCCATCGTAATGTTCTCCCCATTTCCATTCGGGAATCGAAGAGGTTGAAGCGTTCCACTTGGTCATTGATGTTCAGCTTTGACCTGTTGACATATCATACAAGACTCCACATACTTGGCCACTTCATTCTTCATACTTGGCCACCAGAAGTGAAGTTTTAAGTCTTCATACATCTTCGTGCTTCCAGGATGCACAGAGAAAGAAGACGAGTGGGCTTCCGACAAGATGCGCTTCCGTAGCTCTTCGTCTTTCGGAACATACCACCTGTTTTTGAACTTCAGAATACCATCTCCCGAATAACTGAAATCGGAAGAGGCCATAGGTAACTTGCTCACAATATCAGCCATCTCTTTTGAATTGGTCTTCTAGGCCTCCTTAATTTGGTCCAGGACGGTGGGTCGTAGTGTCAAGTCCGCTAGTATGGCCGATAGCCCAGAAACTATCTCCATATCGAACTTCTGTATCTCTGTCCTCAAAGGCATTGACACGGCCGACACAACTGGTTGTATAGTAGTTGGCATCCTGCTTAGTGCATCAGCTACCACATTAGCTTTACCAGGATGGTACTTGATCTCAACATCATAGTCTTTTTACAAATTCTAACCACCGCCTTTGTCTCATATTCAACTCTTTCTGAGTAAAGAGGTACTTCAAACTCTTGTGGTCAGAAAACACCTCACATGACTGCCCATATAGGTGGTGTCTCCATACTTTCAGCGCAAATACAACTGCCGCTAACTCAAGGTCGTGAGTAGGGAAGTTTTGTTCATGGTTCTTCAACTGTCTCGATGCGTATGCTACCACTTTACCCTCTTGCATCAATACGCATCCCAGGCCAATCTTTGACGCATCACAGTATACGCTGAATTTGCCATCTCCAACTGGCAATACTAACAGAGGAGCAGTGGTTAATTTCTGCTTAAGTGTCCGAAAGCTCTCCTCACATGCTTCAGACCACTTGAACTTGATTTCCTTCCTCGTTAAGCTGGTCATAGGTTTTGCTATCACAGAGAATCCCTTGATGAATTTCCTGTAATAACCAGCTAGTCCGATAAAGCTCCGTACCTCGCTTGCATTCCTCGGTCTTGGCCAGTCTCTTACAACCTCAATCTTGGCCGGATCCACAGATACTCCTTCAGCAGAGACCACGTGGCCTAGGAATTAATCTTGTTCAACCAGAATTCACACTTTGATAGTTTGGCAAACAATTGATGTTGTTTAGAGTCGACAGCACAATAGCCAAGTGCTCTCTATGCTCCTCTTCAGTCCGAGAATAAACCAGGATGTCGTCAATGAAGACAATTACGAATTTGTCCAAGAACTCCTGGAATACCCTATTCATCAAGTCCATAAATACCGCAGGGGCATTAGTTAACCCGAACGACATCACTAAGAACTCGTAGTGTCCGTATCGGGTCCTGAAGGCGGTCTTTGGAATATCATTTGGTCTAACCTTCAACTGGTAATAACCGGAGCGCAAGTCAATCTTAGAAAATACCCGAGCCCCCTGTAGTTGGTCAAATAAGTCATCGATTCTCGGCAACGGGTACTTATTCTTGATAGTCAACTTGTTCAGCTCACGGTAGTCAATACACATTCGTAGGGACCCATCCTTCTTTTTAACGAACAAGACGGGAGCACCCCACGGAGAGAAACTAGGGCGCACAAAACCCTTGTCCACCAATTCTTTTAGCTGAGCCTTCAACTCCCTCAGTTCAATTGGCGCCATACGATAAGGATTCTTCGATACCGGTTCAGCGCCAGGATATACATCGATTTCGAACTCGATCTCACGATCAGGTGGCAATCCTGGTAAGTCATCCAGGAAGACCTCTGAGAAGTCTCGAACTACAGGAATATTTTGAAGTTCCACCTCACCTTGTCTTTGAACATCTACTACGTGGGCAAGGAATCCGACACATCCTGACCTCATCAGCTGTTGAGCTTTCAAGGTGGATATAACAGTCATACTATGTTTATTTGGTATTGTCTGATAGGAGAACTCTACTTCGTTCGGGCGCTTAAACGACACTAGCCCGGACCTACAGTTGATGGTTGCATGATGTCTAAACAGCCAGTCCATCCCCAGAATGACATCGTACCCTTTCATACCAATAACGATGAGGTTGGCGTACAACTTCTGGTCTCCTACTGACACTATATCACCCCGTATGACCTGCTCGGAGTGCATAACTCCTCCTGACGGTAGCATAATGCTGTAGGCTGATCAGACAACGTACAACTACCTTCTGTCTAACTATGAAGTCCCCCGACACAAATGAATGTGTGGCCCCAGTATCCACAAGGTATAAGCAGGCACATTACATACTGAAATTGTACCTGTAATTGCTGTATGCTGATCAGCATCATCAACGTCCTCCATCATTGCACACTCTAGGCATTAGCACCAACGCCCTTGTGTCGAGCCCGACAATCCCACTTGATGGCGCTTCTTTACCACAAGACCGGAAAACATTGGCCATAAAGCCTGCAGCCTCCTGTATGAATCTTCTGGCCACGTGGACGACAGGAAGCGGAGAGCTCCCATAGTCTCTTCTCCTGTGTCCGGAGTAAGTTGAGGGTCTCATTGGTCCTTATGCCCCGTTCTGTTGTTGTGCGGATGTCATTCTAATCTTTTGGTTGTTGGTTGAGGAGATTTCTTAATTCCTCTTGGTGTTCTCTCTGTCTCTGGGACTTTATTTCTAAGCCTCCATTTGATAAGCCGTGCCACCCTCACATATGTTGCTCATCAAAACCTCCGGTCGTGATTCCTCGCATAAGGTCCATCTTTTAACCTTGAATACACTTGTGCACCTTGTTCTCATCAGTGTCAGCAAACCCCATGTGTGGTTGCATATCGGTATAAGGCGACTCAAATTTCGACGTTCTGAACATACTCGGCCACAGCCCCATACACTGTCCGCAGCCGAGAAAACTCAGTAACGTCTCCTTTCTCACTCTCGGTCAAAGTACTTCTCGTAGAAAATCCCCTTGAACCCTTCCCAGCTCAATGCCACTGTAGACGACTGTAACTGCATCCACCAAATCCAGCCTTTCAGTGAGATGGAACGTGGGGCACATACCTTCTTGTGGTCTCTACTTCTGCATAACTGAACCTTCTCCTAGTCGAATCCCAGGGTTCAGCACGGGTCGTGTCTGTAGACACCCATCAAATTAGGGTGGCTGAAAGTCGCCGGAATCTTGTCCCCACTATTGTCTCGCGGTGCATTATCACGATGATATTTTCCATGGTTATGTTTCTGTCGTCTTCTCTGGCCATCATTCGATCACCAATTGGCGGGATTGTAAAACCCCACCAAGCTCTGTCATCGTCTATTGCCCTGATCTTTCACTGGATTCTTCCTGATGTCCTCTCAGACCATTTCTAGACTAGTCCTATAAGCAGAAGAACAAATAACCTAATTCTAAACAAAACGTTTACAGAATTTTAAACACTTACAGTGTTGAGGCGATCTCCGTTGCGGGTTTGCGCAGTCAGACATTTTACAGAACGTTTAAAAACCTTATTCTCTATCCATAACTGTGACGGACATACCCCAAAACCGTACCCGCTCGTGTCCGGGATCGGAGCATCACACCGGCATTTTACAGAACAAGACATTTTTTTTTCTTTAAAACTTATATAGATCCGACCGGACACCTACATAACTATTTAAACAGAGGAGAGAAGAGTTTTCTGGATTGAAATCAACGGAAAAGCCCGTAAAAGAGAGATTCTGGATCAGTTACCATGGAAACAGGAAACAGAAAAACATCGGCGGAAGACTGTATAAAAGACCGGTGGATTAAATAAAACTTAATGCAATACCCTGAACATAAAAGTTACAGAGCGGGAAGGACTACTTGCATGACAGAACTAGCACAATTCGGAAAATGATAACAGAAGAGAGGCTGGCGAGAAAATATCAAACCGAATGAACAGAGTAACCAGAATCATAAGCATAAACAGGAACAACTGTGAATAACTGGGCGGAAGACTAACCATTACGGGCATTGTGTTCAGTTACGACAAATCGTGAATCAGCCGAAGAGAAGATGACGTCACCGAAAGATACACAGTAAAAAACATACATCGGAAGAAGATATGACGCAACCGGTAGATGAAGACAATAAACGAGCCGGCAAAGGTGATGACGTCAGCCAGAAGATGGATGACGTCAACCGGTAGATGAGACATTAAACGAGTCGGCAGAAAGTGAGGACGCAGCGGAAGATGATGGACGTCCGCTCGTTAGATGAAGCACAATAAACGAGACCGATTAGAACAGTGATGACGGCAGCCAAAGATGGATGACTCACCGTAAGAATGAGGCAATAAACGAGACCGGCAGAAGGTGAGACTTCAGCCGGGAGAGGATGACGTCACCCGTGGATAGGCCAATAAACGAGACCGGAGAGGTGATGACGTCAGCCGTAAATGGAGGACGCAACCGGTATATTAGAACCCTTTTTGGGTCCATTAGAAACAGCAGTGAAACCGTAATTGGAAGTGCAGTTTTGAGATCAAACTGGGCAATTTTACATAAAGCTTACAGGCATGGAACTCGTACTAGGGCATGAGGCTTCCAGACCTTCAACCCGTTTCAAAACAAGTTTTTGAATCATACTCTACGAATGAAAAGGAGTTCATCAGACAAACTGCATGGATAGCTCAAAAATTCAGACTATCCATGCATGACTAAAAGGGAGGACTCGGCAGTTCCAGAATGTTTTCAAATATTAATAATGATACCATCCTCAAATACAGAGGTTTTGAATGCAATCAACAACAAATATTCAGGAGACAACTATCAATGGTCAACAGAGATTAAACTCAAACACAAAGAAACTATACCATACATATCCAGCAGAATTTCCTAACAGAGTTTTAAACAAAACACAAGGACTATCATAGTTGTAACCCAACGCCAGAATTCCAGAAAGGTTTTTACAGACATAACTTTTCTTAAATACTTAAACCTTCGGGGCAGAAATTTGTCTGGCTGCAGCAACCACCACACGCCACCCAATGACTCAATTCCCCAACTACATCAGTCTCGTCATTATGAGGCATAGGTCCTCATCTGGAGTATCCGTACCTACACAGGGAGTCACCTATGAGCCTATAGCTCATAAGAACATATCAGAAAACATGCAGTGATGCAATATGCTAGTGCATGAACGTTTCAAATACAGGAAACATTTACATTACTTTACATTTCACTGGACGGGAGGTAAGAGTGGGAGAGAGCTGGCGCAACAGGGTGTCATGCCGCTTCAGGACATAACAGAAGTACTTGACCGGATGCCAGTCCTCATCCACACTTAACCGTACATACATTACAAGATTTATCTTACTTACTTAAAACTAGTGCTGAAAACATTTGCATGATTTAACAGGAAAACGTGTATGCATGAAATAAGTGCGATGCGTAAACCTTAACTTCACAATGCAGATGATACAACAGGAAGACAAAGATATGATGGGACATATTTAACTTAAAACATAACCTAGAGCTTTTCTCTCTTTTGGTGGTCCGGCTGCTGTATGTGAACCTGACGTCATAAGTATGAAAGGTACATGTCATCTTGGGCATGATTGGTTGTTTCGGCAGTTATGCCTCAATCCAATGGCCGGTCGGTTGTGTAATTTTAGACCTCCAGGTGGGGAGGGTTACTTTCCTTTCGACGACCTCCGTTCGAGTAGATGCCTTCTAGTAACGTCGATGTCGCCCTTACTCATAACTAGATGTTCAGTTTTTTAAATGGCGAGCATCGTAATGTAAGCATGCAAATGATCAAGATATGTGACTGCTGGCAGTTGATGTCCTTGCGGAAGTGTTCTGATGAATTGCCTAGCTTCGCCTGTGATGCCCTATACTCGATGAAGATCCCGATGTTTTGGATTTGTTAGATCAAAGCGTTGAGGAGGTAATATGGCCAAATGAGTGAAGTGGTGTGATATTCAGTAGTTAAGGACTTTTCAGAAGTGCTCCTGGACGAGTTGCCCATCTTGCCCCAGTCGAGAAATAGAGTTCCATTGAGATTATAAACTGGTGCGTCGCAGTCCAAGAATCCTTATAGCTGGCACCGGTTGAACTGAAGAGACTGTACGTCATCTGAAAGAACTAACGACAAGGGTTTTGTAACGGCGAGCGTTTCTCCTTGGGGCGCATCCGGTCTTGTTCGTAGAAGAAGAAAGATGGTTCTTTGAGAATGTGCGTGATTACGGAGAGCTTGAACAATTAACCATCAGAAATAAGTACCCGCTACTGAGGATTGTTGACTTGTTTGAAACCAGTTGCATGGGGCCCAGTCTGTTTTCGAAGATTGATTTACAGTCCGGATAACCATCAATTAAAATAAGGCCGAGGATATACCAAAGACCGCTTTTAGGAACAACACGATACGGGTACTATGAATTAGGGTTATGCGCCTTTGGTTTTACGATGCCCCAGCAGCTTTTATGGATCTCATGAATAGAAAAAGTGTTTCCGGAGTTTT
>CM039511.1:47006901-47063983 GCA_022432975.1 Begonia masoniana | reverse complement strand
GTACACACAATGTTAACGACGACAACCAACCTATGAACAAAGAGCAATTGATTAGCAAGTTCGCAACGATAGCACTTGTAACATGTCACAACAATACCTCTACCCACTGTTAGAGATTCCGAAACCCAAAGAGCAAGTCATCACGCTCGTCTATTACTCATTTTTGTATATTCAAACAAACCATCTTCATGCAACAGAAGGTGTACATGACCCTGATCTAGCTGTTTTGGTTGCTCCCCGATGTAGACTAGAACATCTATAGACCGATACTACAAAGACTCCACAGCCTAAACAACATCACCTTATCGAGCGACATGTAAACAAAATCGAAATAAATCTATTGCACTTCTAAGATAACTTTTTTTTTTTTTTTTTTTTTTTTTTAATCTACACAAAATCGCTTTCCAAATAAAATTTTTCCAAAAAAAAGTGCATATACCTTATTCAATATCTTTCCAAATAATGTTGTTTCCTTATTTTTCTCTTCCATAGAATCATCATTATTACTTCTATAATATCTTCCCATAATCGGATTGGGCGGTTTCTTGATTGTCAAGTCATAAATCACCACTTGAATAAAATATTATTTTTATAATAAATTGCCAAAAAATCACATGCCAACACTAATGCAAATTCTTGCATTTACAACAACACTTGTACTCTGATCCAAAGTACTCAAATCACATTTTATACTCAAAATGTAATATTTCAAAGAAATTTTTTACTTGTCTTTGCGACTCTTTCGTCATCTACTGATATGGTCAAATGATGTGTTAGGAATTTGGTTTTCCATCTTAGATCATGTACAAAGACCACATAAACAAAGCATTGAAACATCGACTAATTAATTGCATTATCGTCTTGATGCCGGAGGATCCAACGGCTTCTCTTCATTGCCAGTTGTAAAACAAGCTCTCCATTTAGTCAACTCAATGTCTACTTAAGTAATTTAGAAAAAAAAAATTTAAATATACTTTAAAGATGAAGAACGAGTTTGCAAGTGCTGGTAGCATGGAAACTTCTTACTCTGGCGACTCTTCTGAACTCAAAATGGAGTTTAATAAAGCATTTAAACTTCCTTTAGAACGTATTATCAAAGCAGTGAAAACATTTCTTCCTTCCTAAATTCAGACATCTTATCATATTATCAAAGTATGGTGCTTTTTCATTTATATTTTCGTCACTCAATTCCGGCCCAAAGAGGCCGGTGGAAAGGTCATTAGATGGAACAGTTATCATGTTTTTGGAGTTACTTGCCATGTCAAGGGTCGTTGGTAGGGTTATATTTGTCTTTTACTTAGCCTTTCTCGTATATTCTCTTATTGTAATGTAAGATCGTGAATTTCATAAGGAGATGTTTCGAAAAGAATTTAATTGATTTCATAAACTTCTTTTTAAGATTTATTTTTCTAATAATTTTTAAAGATTCCCCTTTTAATATGGTTTTTTCTAACTCAAAAAATATTGGTTTTACTTAGTTGTTTCTTGTCGGAAATCATTTTGTTGAGAATAATTGTAGCACCCCAAGTTATCTGAACCCGAGTCGTTACTCGACTTCATAACTTATATTTATTATACTTTGAAAATTTAGTGTAAATTTAAAATTTTTTTTTGAACTAAAAACGTTTCGCAAAATAATTTCGTTATAATTTGAAATCGTTTAAAATGCGTAGCGGAGGACTTTTCCTTAAAATAGAAAACGAATCGTATAAAATTTTCGAATTTAAACTTAAAAACATCTTTCTTTCCTAAAAAAAAGGGCAACATAACACTTAAATTTTACGATCCAAAAACAAACAACTATATTTAAAACCAAAGTTTTGCATCCAAATCAAAATATAACTATACGAGTTCGAAACGGTTTTTCCCAATCTAACATATATATATATACATAAGTTTAACTCAAAATATCATCCCCAAAATATATGCTTCGCCCCGGTCAAATCGCCCTAACACATGCCCAATCGTCGCCAGGAGCGTACTCCTCCAACTGTGGCTACTAGCTCTGAGCGTGCTCTAAAACCTCACCGGCTAGCTTTTCGTCACCTACATCACATAACTCACCTATTAACCTAATGCTAAGCAAGTATTGCAATAATAAAATGAAAACACTTCACATATATCCTAACGTATTCAGTTTCTACATTTCGTTACACGTTTCGTTTTCATTCGCGTTCTGTTTACATGTCCGTTTTCGTACGATCTTCATACTAGATAGGAGGCGGATCACTTTTTCCAAATCATACTTGACTTGTTCAATGTTTATACGCCGTTGGAGGGTGGATTAGTTCCCCCAAGGCCACGCATTGATCCTCATACTAGATGGGAAGTTGATCACTTTTTTCAAATCATCAAAATTCTCATGCTCATTTGAGGGGCGAATTACTTCCATCAAAGATTCATAACTGTTCGTTTCGTTACTGTTCTGTTCCATACCATGCCATTACATAAAACTCATGTAAATTCATTTTCGTACACTTGAAAAACATGTTGCATGACGTAAAAAGAAACATACAGTAAACATACAAGCATCCTAGTATTCTGTGATGTAGGCCAGAAGGCAAAACCGGTGTACATTACTTACCTAGTAACCTTAGCAAATTTTCGTAGATCGTACGTTAAACTGGGAAACTGGAGAACCTAAAACAATATCATATTCCATCAACTTAACATCCCCCACACCCAATTCATAAATTCCAAAGAGAAAATCAACAATTTGAGCATAATCTAGCTAAACTAGAAATGACCTCTTTTTTTACCAACTTCGAAAATTCATATCAAATTCGATGCTTATCCGATTTTGACGATTCAAAGTGTTACGGACTCCTTAGGATGTCTAGTTTCTCATGATAAGATCTATTTAACAAACCAAGCACAATGGTCAGCCGAATTTAGCCCTAACCGAAACTGCCTTGTAAATAGTTCTAAATTCCAGTTTTTTTTTTTTTTTAAATTTTCAACCAACTTCAAAATTTCGTAATAAATTGAATATAGATCCGAATTCAATGATTCAAGATGTTATAGAAATCTCAAAGTGTCTAGTTTCTAATGGTCAAATCTATTTTATAACCCAATATCAACAGCATAGCCGAAATGTCCCATTACAGAATCTGCCCGCCCAGATTTTAAACTAAATTTTTAGATTTTTACATAAACCCAACAACAATCCACTTCTTTCCAATAAAGTCCTCCAATACATTTATATAATATGTAATAGCATCCAAAAGAGGAAAAAAAATCCAATAATGAACCAACATTTTCGTGTTTCCAAAATTAGGGTTTACCATGTTGGATTTTATGAAACTTCCAAGCTTTAGAAGCTGAATCGTTTCTGAAGGTTATGTGGCCCACGTGTACAGTAAATTCCTATTGGTCAAGGTAATTGTGTATTATTTTAACCTGATGGATGTTAATCTTAATGCATAAAAAAAATTAAGAATAAAAGAGGTGAGGTCCTCTCTCTGCCAACCTGAACGTTGATAGTTTTCCATCAAACTATTGAAGAAAGAAAGTTAAGGGAAATGGAGAGAAACCAAATTCCTTTGAAAGGAAAACTAATTTCTTGCACGATAAAAAATGGAACAAGGTAAGTTGCTCTTCCTATTGATCTGTTTCCTGTTAACGAAAGTGTATGAAGAATTAGAATTGTCTTCCTTTCACGGTAAGGTTTTACATGACATCATTAACAGAGAAGCAAATATGATGTTTATGTGATTTCTTACTTGCTATTAGAGTTGTGAAAATTTAATTGTTCAAAATCCTGTAATTGCTCTATTAAGAAAATTAAAGCTAACATACCAATCTCAATAAAACCCACAAAATATCAAACCAAAACCAAGCATTTTTCTTCCTTCAAGCTAAGTAGTAAAATCCTTAAAGAAAACTACGAAATATTCACTTGAATCTTCACCAAGAGAGAGAGAAAAGGGCAAATGGAGGGAGTCTTCTAGAGAGCATAAATCGTGGGAGGGAATAGAACACTAGATGAGGTTTTTTTTTTTTTCCCCTCTTTTTAATCCACCTACCCCCTTAATTCTTTGTTTTAATTAAATTAAGGCAGGGTGTTTTACACAATTAACCTCCAACTTAACCCACCTCTTTCTAAGTTTTGATCTAGATCTTCAGATCAAATTCGTAAACTTCCCACGTGGGAGTCTCATATTTCTTCTCTTCCATCTTCAAACTTTTATTCATTTACACCAATATATTTATTTACACCTATACATATGTTAACTCTTCTACCACTTAGCTTTTCTCACATTTCCTCCTCTCATAATTTTCTTCACTACTTCATGCAACATTGACGTTCCCTTAATAATCTTGTTTACACATAGCAAGGTTTTACACAATTTAATGGACAAACACCTGCCAAAAATTTTCGGTGTTACAATAATAATAAGTGAGAACAATAATAATGTTGCCGCTGTAAAATGTGAAGAGTACTAATCAAGATAATTACTAGGAAAGACTGTACTGAAAAATCTCTTAGACAAAATTATTTTTTCAAGTAAGTTTCCTAAAAAGACTAGAGGGGTCACAAACGGTCTCATTTAAAATTCAGTCTCCTAGACAAAACTCACTTACACAGTACAATTACACTACTAAATAAGTCGTACAAGAAACGATAGTAGATGCAATCCGAAAAATATGAGGAATATTTTCTCATACTATAAAAATATAATAGCCAAGAAGTAAGAGAACTAATGACTAAAATGAACACCGAGAATTTTTACGTGGAAAACTAAATCGAAAAAAATAAACCACATGGACCCAGTCCAGAAAGATGTCACTATAAAAAATAGGATTTACAATATTTTCTAGATATCGAATATTTTAGAAAATATTCACTAAGAAAAATCATCACTCTTAGAATTCTCATTGTACTCAAAAGTACCTCACCTATTTTTTCCTCACCCTCTTTCTTTTCTCTCCCACAAACTCTCTTTATTTTCTCTCTCTCTTCTCACAGAAAAAACTCTTCAGCTTCTCTTCGTTGCTTGAATCATCTCGCTTATTAAATTATTACCCTACACTCATTCCATATTTTCTCGCTGGTTGATCATAGTAGAGATAATTCAAATAATCTATGCAGCTTCAACATCTCCTGGTCAATGTAATTTTTTAAAAAAAAAAAAGAATAGCTTATTCTTCCGTATCTCATATGGGTTTCATAATTATAGGAATTGGATTTATAAGCAATGCGGGACTCAATGATCTATTTTACAAATAATTTCTCATGGATTTATTGGTACTGGGCTTTTTTTCTTAGCGGGAACAGGTTATAATAGAATACGTCTTTTTTCAATTCTTATAATTATGAAATCCATATGAGATACGGAAGAATAAGCTATTCTTTTTTTTTTTTTTAAATTACGTTGACCAGGAGATGTTGAAACTGCATAGATTATTTGAATTATCTCTACTATGATCAACCAGGGAGAAAATATAGAATGAGTGTAGGGTAATAATTTCATATTGATCCAAACTAATCTACATGCTCCCATTTTTAATAAGATTCCGGCTAGAAGCATACAAGTACTGTAATGTGTCTCTCCATGTGTGTCTTGTAACCATGTATGTAAGGGTATAATCGGTGATTTGACAGCAAAAAAAAAAAAAAAGAAATCCAATATAAAATATTATTTCTAGTGCGACAGGATACGATTGATTAACTGATGTTTCAAAATTGAATGTTGGTTTATTATAACCATATAAACCAATACATAGAACTTCTATTAACAAACAATGGAGTAGGGTTTTGGGTTTTAGGGTTTGGGGGTTAGGGGTTTTTGTGTTGGGGTTATATGATTTGAGGGTTCGAGGGTTTAGGGTTTAGGATTTGGAGTTTAGAGTTTTTGGTATTTCATCTGCATGGACCTCCACTTGGTGAAAGTTTGTTGCACGATTAAAAGTTTTTCCTCGACTCTTGTCAAGATCATTGCCATCTTTTCTAGTCCAGGATTGGATTGACTCTGATACCATCGATGTGAATAGAAATCCATTACACCAAATAAACAAAAATTACAAGAAACGGACCCTAAAATTAACCACAAATCTTAGCAACAATGCTAGATTTAGAAACCTAATGATCTACTAAAAACATATATTCATCAATAATTATCATAACCACCTTTTATTTCACACTCCTCTTTCCCATTTATAATAACCTTCTCTTACTAACTCTAACTTCCTCAAAAGCTTCTCAATAACTAACAAAAACTATCATTATATAATTACCAAAATACTCCTATTATTATTTCTTAACACACTGTTCTAAACCGAGCTTGCATGTTTTGGAGGAAGAGGATCCTAGATCGACAGTCGATGGTGGCGAAGTGCTGTGCAAGCAAGTCCATCCCTAGAATAAGATCGTACCGCTCTATGCTCATAACTATCAAACGAGCATAAAGGGTAACATTCCCCACTGAGACGACGTTGCCCTGGAGAATACGTTCTGACTGCATAAGCTCTCCAGAAGGCAGCATCACTCTATACTCGACCCCAGCTAACTCAGACTCTAGCCCCAATCTAGCCATGCATGCAGTCGATACGAAGGAGTGTGTAGCTCCAGTATCCATCAATGTAAATACAGCAACGCCCATAAGTAAGATAGTACCTGCAATCACAGCAGGCTGAGCCTCGTCATCAACATCTCCAGGCTCGATAAAGGCGAAAATCCTGGGCATAACTCCCCTCTGACCTCCGCCCAACTGATCTCGGCCCTGCTTCGGGCAATCTCTGACGAAATGGCCGATATCTCCACATCTGTAACATTTATTCGTGCCCACTCGGCACTCGCCACTATGCTCCTTCTGACACTTCGGGCACCACAATAACTGAGAAGCCTCCTGCACTTGCTTCCCCTTGCCCCGATCATTACCTCCCTCCAGAGGTCTCTTCACACCCCTCGGCTGCTGCTGAGGCGGCTGTGCTCTAGGCTGCCATCCTCGGTTCTGTGACTGAGGACGGATCTCTCGGAAGAAGCCCTTCGCTGGCTCCCTCGGTCTAACACAAGTGGCTCTGGCAGCCTCGATATCCAGAGCTCTAGCTGTGATGTCAGAAAAGGGTACATCAATAATACCTGAGACGACCACGTGCATCAGGATCTCCAGATTAAGTCCCTCCATAAACTGGTGCACCTTGTCTTCGTTGTCGCTGATAAGACGAGGTGCAAATCTGGATAACGCCTCAAACCTCCGAATATAATCAGCAACAGAACCCGTCTGCCTCAGTTGCATAAACTCGTTCCTCTTGGCCACTCTCACAGTGCGGCTGAAATACTTATCAAAGAATACGGTCTTAAACCGCTCCCACGTCATAATAGATACGTCCGTCGACACTTTGATCGAATCCCACCAGAAACGGGCATCCATCGCTAAATGAAAGGTAGCATAAGCCACCTTACTCCCGTTCCCAACCTCGGCGTACCCTAGCATGTCCTCCATAACTCGGATCCACTCCTCCGCAACAGTCGGATCCGACGATCGGCCATCGAACACCGGAGGTCGTAGGCTTTGAAACTTCTGCATACCCTGACTGTTAGGAACTACCAGATCCTGAGTCCTCTGGTTCTCCTGATTCACTAAGTCCGCAATCTGTTGCGCTTGCCGGTCCATATGCTGAGACTGGCGATCTATCAACTCCGTAAATCGATCTAGCGCGTCATCTCTAGGATCTCTTCCTTGATTCATAGTGTATAAAGCCTAAAACAAATTAAACAGGTAATCCTAAGAAACAAATCAAATAAAGCTATAAACAGACTTACAGTTGATGAAGGATGTCCGCGTAGTGGCTGTGCAGTCGAGCAGTCTACAGAACCGATTTTAAAACCCGGGGGCTCTGATACCATAATTGTAGCGACCCGGACACTAAACCCAATTTACCCGTACTATTATTATTATTTATTATTTATTATTTTTACTAAAATGTCTTTTATATTACGAGAAACGTAATTACTCGGAATATAGCGTTTAATCTCTGAAAATTCTCATAATTTCTTTAAAATTCCTATTAATCGTTAGGATCATAATGACGCTTTCTTTTCGTAAAACGGACCTGATTTGACATAATTACAAAATGTCATCAAACAATATAATAATAATATAATATTATTGTTCCGTACAGCCGGGTATTACAGGATGACAGAGAACAGTAGATAGAGGCGGATGACTTAGAAGAACGGTAGACAAAACAATCGGATGACATAAAAGGTAGATAAAATTGGATGGCAGAAATGGTAGATAGAATCAGATGACATAAACGGTAGATAAAATCAGATGAATGAAATGGTAGATAGAATCGGATGACAGAGAACAAAAAGTGGTAGACAGAGAACGGATGTCAGAGAACAGTAGACAAGAACGGTTGACGAAAGAGAGCAAATCAAGAAGATTTTATCATAATTATAAACCGTTGATCAAGGGAATCAGCGGATTAGAAAGAGAAAAAAAAAAGAACAAACTGGAGAGAGAAAAAAAAGGATGACATGCAGAACGAGGAGGAGAAGCAATTATAAAAAAGTGGATTTTTATTTTTTTGGCAGAAAGAGCTCTGGATCTGCAGCAAAGGAACCGACGACAATTTTTAGCTTTCTTCTTCTTCTCTCCTACTGTGGATGTTTTTATGAATATTATTATTTCTAGTTTTACCATTATGATTTTAGGCTAAACTTTTTAATCTTGGTTAGGCAAAATAGTACTTTTTACATGTGTTTATTTTGATATATGAATGCTACGTATTTTTCTATGAACGATTGCTCATGATTTTGATTGCATAATTCAAATTGTGTCGATAGACAAATTGATTTTACATATTCCTATTGTATCGATAGGTAAATAGGAATTAGAGATGCATGAGTAATTGAATAAGTTAAAATTGTTGCAAAGTAGCTAACATTAATTTATTTGGCGTTAAGAATAGGTTTACACAAAAAATTCAGATTAAGTTTTTGTCTTTTCAAAGTCGAAAAGAAAATTCTGAAATGAATTTATTTAGGCAATTCGACGGAACCCTAGAAGTATTATGAATTCTTGCTGTTCTGTGACTAATGCTGTAGCATTGCTATAGCATCAAGAGTAAATTGCATGTAATGAAGAAATCAACCCTAACAAAGGCTTTTCCCATAATTACCTTTTAAAATCATTTTCAATTTTAGTCTTAATTAATTCTGAGTAATTTTAGTTCATCATTCCTTATTATTTATTTAATATTTTCATATTTATTTTATAGAAATTTATAGAAAGATTAATTTAATTAAAAATATCCTCGTAGGATCGACTTTTACTTACTTTATTACTTCGTTAGCAACACGTGCAGTTGCGTTAGAGTGTAGAAAATCACTAACAAGTTTTTGGTGCCGTTGTCAAGGATATTTCTTAATTATTTTATTTTGCTGTAAATTATTTTATTTTATTTTATTTGTCTTGTTCATTTCTTTTTCAGGTTTACTTGCTTAATGTCTGACGAAGAAAACGAACATGATCTTGTGCCAATAGATCCAAAAATAGAAAGAACATTCCGAGCAAGAAGAAGACAACAGCAACAACCTTTTCTTAGAGAAGAAAACATGGCTAACTTTGATGGTGAAAGACACAATGTTGAACACATTTTCGATGACAGAGACAGACCTATTCAAGACTTTGCCATCCCGACACTTGATGATTTAAATCCTGGTATCGTGAGATCAGATCTTCGTGCAATCAGATTCGAGTTTAAGCCGATGATGTTCCAGATGTTTCAAACAGTCGGGCAGTTCAGTGGAATGGTTACCGACAACCCGCACCGTGATCTTAAAGTTTTTGGAGAAGTTAGTGACTCATTCAACTTTCCTAGAGTATATGCAGAAGGATTGAGACTAAAACTCTTCCCATATTCTTTGAGAGATCAAGCCAGGGATTGGTTGAACAACATTCCTTCATACACCATTACTACTTGGGGGGATCTTGCTAAATAATTCATTATGAAGTTCCACCCACCAGTGAGGAATGCAAGGATGAGAAATGAAATCACCAGCTTCCAACAGAAAGATGGAGAGTCACTTTACGAAGCTTGGGACAGATTCAAGGAGTTACTAAGGCAGTGTCCTAATCACGGGATACCTCGCTGGATTCAACTGGAGACGTTCTACAATGGGTTAAATGGTCAGACAAGATTGATTATTGACGCAGCAGCCAATGGAACTCTTCTGTCGAAATCCTTTAATGAAGCATATGACTTACTAGAGAGAATGACAGTAAATAGCTATCAGTGGCCTTCAGACAGAAATCAATCTACAAGGCGTGCAGCTAGGGTTTATGATTTAGATGAAGTAGTTGCATTAAATGCGAAGATTGCTATGCTGGAAAATACAATCAAGGCGATGAACAAACCTTCTAAGCCGATAATAAGAGAAGTTTCCTACATTTTTTGTGGGGAAAATCATGACGACAACTCCTGTCCCACCAACCCAAAATCTGCAAATTACGTTGGATATAATAGAAACAATAACCCTTACAGACCTACAACCCTGGCTGGAAGCAATATCCGAATTTTCAATGGAATTCACAACAGCAGAATGCCACTGCACAAAACAGATATGCAGAGAACTACAAGCAAGGTTTCTCATAGCCAACCCAAACTTCAATGCATCAAGAGCAACCAGAGAGTTTTGCCAGAGAATATGCTGCTATGACAGACGTGATCTTGCAAAACTTGGCTGCATCTATGAAAAATATGGAAACACAAATGGGGCAGCTGGCTCAGTCCTTAAGCATAAGAAATACAGGGCAATTGCCGAGTGATACTGAAGTTCCACAAAGACCAGGTAAAGAGCATTGCAAGGTAATAGTTTTGAGGAATGAAAGGAAGTTAGAGATTCCAGAAAAGCAACAGAAAATAGAGAATTCAAAACACGGTGGTTGAAGAAGAAGAACCAGATGAAGCAAAAAAAGAAATCCATCGACTGATGCTGCAGCATCACCACGACAACAGCAGGAGGAGTTAAGAATCCAGAAGCTGCTACCACCATTTCCTCAAAGATTACAAAAACACAACCAGGACAAACAATTTAAAAGATTTCTAGATGTTCTGAAGCAATTACACATCAATGTGTCTTTGGTGGAAGCACTTGAACAAATGCCCAACTATGCCAAATTCATGAAGGATGTTCTGTCCAAAAAGAGGAAGCTGGGAGAATATGAAATGGTGGCCATGACAGAAGAGACAAGCTACATACTGCAGAACAAGATTCCACCAAAATTAAAAGATCCTGGCAGTTTCACCATTCCATGCACGATTGGCAACAGTTATTTTGGTAAAGCTCTATGCGACCTGGGAGAAAGTATTAATCTGATGCCCATATTGATTTTCAAGAAGCTGGGAATTAGAGAAGTTAGACCCACCACTGTAACTCTATAACTTGTTGATCGCTCGCTAACTCATCCATAAGGAAAGATAGAAGACGTTCTTGTAAAGGTAGACAAGTTCATTTTTCCAGCAGACTTTATCATATTGGATTATGAAGCTGATTGTGAAGTACCTATCATTCTGGGAAGACCATTCTTGGCTACTGGAAGAACCCTGATTGATGTGCAAAAAGGTGAACTTACTATGAGGGTAAACGATCAACAAGTCACCTTTAATATTTTGAAAGCTATGAAGTGCCCTTATGATGCAGAAGATTGTTTCAATGTATCAGAAAGAAACACAAGAAGCAAAGCAACTCTATCGAAGCTATAAAAGGCAGTTTTAGGCACTAATCAGAACAGAAGATGACCCAGAGTTTCTTCAGCCATCGAGTGAAGAGGCACCAACATTAGAGCTTAAACAGTTACCTTCTCACCTAAAGTATGCATTCCTGGGACTCAAGGATACACTTCCTGTTGTTATTTCAGCAACTTTATCAATCAAGCAAGAGCAAGAATTATTACATGTTCTGAAAAGCTATAAATAGGCTCTCGCATGAATAGTGAAAGATATAAAGGGGATTAGTCCGAGTATTTGCATGCACAAAATATTATTAGAAGAAGGATATAGTGCATCAATAGAGCAGCAGAGGAGGCTAAACCCAGTGATGAAGGAAGTGGTGAAAAAGGAGATTCTGAAGTGGCTGGATGAAGGCATTATCTATCTTATTTCAGACAGCTCGTGGATTAGCCCAGTACAATGCGTTCCAAAGAAAGGAGGAACAACTGTGGTAGCCAATGAAAAGAATGAGCTAATCCCTACGAGAACTGTAATAGGATGGAGGATCTGCATGGACTACAGAAAGCTAAACAAGGCAACACGCAAGGATCATTTTCCCTTGCCTTTCATCGATCAAATGTTGGATAGGTTGGCGGGCAAGAGATTTTACTACTTCCTAGACGGTTATTCTGGATACAATCAGATCACTACCGCCCCCGAGGATCAAGAGAAAACTACATTCACATGACCATATGGAACATTTGCTTTTTAGGAGGATGCCTTTCGGGTTATGTAATGCTCAAGCAGCATTCCAGCGCTGCATGATGGCCATCTTTTCAGATATGGTTGAAGAGTGTTTGGAAATATTTATGGATGATTTTTCCATTGTGAGAGAATCCTTCGACCTATGTTTAAAAAATCTGGAGAAGGTTCTGAGAAAATGCATGGAGACAAATTTGGTACTCAACTTGGAGAAATGCCATGTCATGGTTTCAGAAGGAATATGTAACGCCCAGAGCCCAGTGATGAAGGAAGTGGTGAAAAAGGAGATTCTGAAGTGGCTGGATGAAGGCATTATCTATCTTATTTCAGACAGCTCGTGGATTAGCCCAGTACAATGCGTTCCAAAGAAAGGAGGAACAACTGTGGTAGCCAATGAAAAGAATGAGCTAATCCCTACGAGAACTGTAATAGGATGGAGGATCTGCATGGACTACAGAAAGCTAAACAAGGCAACACGCAAGGATCATTTTCCCTTGCCTTTCATCGATCAAATGTTGGATAGGTTGGCGGGCAAGAGATTTTACTACTTCCTAGACGGTTATTCTGGATACAATCAGATCACTACCGCCCCCGAGGATCAAGAGAAAACTACATTCACATGACCATATGGAACATTTGCTTTTTAGGAGGATGCCTTTCGGGTTATGTAATGCTCAAGCAGCATTCCAGCGCTGCATGATGGCCATCTTTTCAGATATGGTTGAAGAGTGTTTGGAAATATTTATGGATGATTTTTCCATTGTGAGAGAATCCTTCGACCTATGTTTAAAAAATCTGGAGAAGGTTCTGAGAAAATGCATGGAGACAAATTTGGTACTCAACTTGGAGAAATGCCATGTCATGGTTTCAGAAGGAATATGTAACGCCCAGAGTTTTCTGACCCCGGTTCGCTACTCAAGATACTAAACCGAACTATAGGATTTTTTTTTTGAGAAAATTCTAAAACTTCACTCAATGGACAAAATTTGACATTTTACAAGGTAAACATTGAAAATTTGCAGTGGAAAAATCATTTGAGCAGAACAGAGTTGAGCAAAACTATGAAACAACGTTTGAATAATCAGCTATAATATTAAGAAATAATTCAGCCAAAAAAAATGAAGGCTTAAGCATGAAATACTAAAAGTTCATAAAAAGTCAAACGCATCTTCCACTGAACAAGGTCAACGGTGAGGCAAAAACAGAAACAGAAGGCTTCTACCGCCAAACAGTGCCAGCGGTAGAAGTAGGGACAAAAGACTCAGCGGTGGAAGTAGAGACAGAATCGACACGTCGACTTCACACGTCCTCTGCTCACATCTGCCGACGACGCGTCGGCTGCACACATCTACCGATCACAAAACGACAAAATCGACTGCATAACTCTTCCATTTAAAACGACAGAATTACTATCTACTTCTTCCATTCACAAAACGACAAATCTACTGCCTACATCATCCGATTACAAAATGACAAATCTACTGCCTACATCATTCGATTACAAAACGACAAGGCTGCTAAAGACTTATACCGAAGACATCAACCGATGGCTTCTACTAAAGACATCTTCCGATGACATTAGTCGGATGATTCAATCCTCCAACATCTGTCGATGGACAAAACACCCAACACCCACCGGTGGACTTCACTCATCGATGGTTTAACTTGCAAATTTTACTCCAAACATTCAAAACAAACTGACCCTAAGTAACTGCTGAAATCCAACAAATAACCATTTGAAGCCAACATTTGTATCCTTATCCAATAAAATCCCAAATTAACAATTTGTAACAAAACCAATTCAGAATTTTCATGACAAAAGAAACTCAAGTATTCTAAATCCTTCAGCTATTACTATCATCAAAATCCTCTGCACTCCTCAACAGAATATCAGAAAATTAGACTCCACATACAGACAGTAGTTAAACTGCCTCATCAGAACACCCAATCGTGGCATAGACGTATCCCTTCAACTTCATCTATTCTTCAGTGCACTCGGGGAACTCACCTGTTACAGTCTCAGCACCTACATCACAAAACTCATCTATTAGCCTAATGCTAAGTAAGTAAAGCAATAATGAAATGAAATGCTGAAACATAAATTCCTAAACATACAGTTTCTACTTTCTCATCTCAGTTGCATATGCATTCGTTTTTTATCTGATCCGCCTGTGAAATTGGGAGTTGGATCACTTCTCCCAAAGTCATACATCCTCTCTCTCGATTAAGGGGCGGATTAGTTCTCTTAATAACTGCTCAGATCCCCCTGTGAAATTGGGAGTTGGATCACTTCTCCCAAAGTATAAATCCCTTCATAAGTTAAGGGGCGGATTAGTTCCCTTAATAGTTTAACTGTTACAGTCTGTTCATTCATTACCATGCCATTTCATGTAAATTCATTTTCGCATACTTTCAAAATATGATGCATGACATACAAACACATTCAAGCATACATAATCCTACTGTTTTGTGATGTAGGCCCGAAGGCACAAGCATACTTCACTTACCTGGTCTCCTGGAAAGTATTGGGTGGAAGACTACCTCGGGAGCTTACTCAAACCTAAAGCCATAGACATAACGTACATTAGACTTTCTCTAAACCCCATTCTAAACCGCTAGAATTTTAGAGACACTAGTTTGGAAGCTTAGTTCATTGAGCATTCCCGATTTACCACAAATCCCGAACTAGCTCACTCATACGGCATTCACAAAACTCACATTTATACTCTCCCCAATCATCGATAGCTACCAATACAACAAGGGATCGAAATAGGACTCACCTAGTTTGGAGAAGAATCAAGTAGAAGAATCGCCTAGAGAGCTCTGCTGCTTGAGCTGAAAACCAAAAGTGGAAAAATAGGAAATAGTGGCGGCTACAGTGCTTTAAACGCAGAACCTCTTCCTTAAATAGGTTATCCACTTTATAACTCAATTTACCATTATGCCCTCGCCTAGTCACTCATTAGCCTAATCACTAATTTCTCCTTAATTTCACCTATAAAATATTCACTACTAGTTAACAAAATAAGTTGGCTCAATGAAACCGGGTGCTACAATCTACCCTCCTTAAAAGAATTTTGTCCTCAAAATTCAATACCTGAATAATTCTGGATGTTGGTCCATCATGTCTTGCTGGCGCTCCCAAGTTATCTCCTCTATGTTCTGGTTATGCCATAAGACTTTCACTAGTGGAACTTCTTTGTTGCGCAACACTTTCACAGCATGGTCTAAGATCCTTACTGGTTTCTCCTCATATGTAAAAGTAGGATGAACTTCAATACTCTGTTGTTCCACAATCTGAGATGGATCTCGTACACACTTTTTTAAACATAGAGACGTGGAACACATTGTGAATTCCTTCCATAGAGGCTGGCAATTGTAACTGATAAGCTGATTTCCCAATCCTTTTCAAGATTGAGAATGGTCCAATAAATCTGGGGTTCAGCTTTCCTCTCTTCCCAAATCTCACAACTCCTTTGAATGGTGATACCTTAAGAAAAACTTCATCACCTACTTCAAACTCTAATTCTCTGCGTCTTCTGTCGGCATAGCTTTTCTGTCGGCTTTGAGCTGTTAAGATCCTCTATCGGATGAGGGCAATCTTCTCCATGGTCTGTTGCATAAAGTTAGGACCAATCAGACGTGCTTCTCCAACTTTATCCCAATACAAGGGAGATCTTCATTTACGTTCATACAATGCTTCATACGGTGTCATTCCTATTGTTGTCTAAAAACTGTTATTATAGGAAAATTCCACCAATAGTAAGTACTTACTCCAAGAACCCTGAAACTCTAATACACATGCACGGAGCATATCCTCTAACGTTTGGATAGTCCTCTCGAATTGTCCATCAGTTTGAGGGTGAAAGGTTGTGCTAAAGTTGAGCTGTGTACCCATAGCCTTATGCAAACTCTTCAAAAACTTAGATGTAAATCTAGAATCTCAGTCTAAAACTATGGTACATGGAACTCCATGTAACCTAACAATCTCTTGCACATACAATTCAGCAAGCTAATCCATCGAGTATGTCATCCTCATTGGCAGAAAGTGGGCAGATTTGGTTAATCGATCAACTATTACCCATATTGCATCATGTCTCTTTGCTGTTTTAGGCAATCCCACAACAAAGTCCATCGTTATTTGTTCCCATTTTCATTCAGGAACTGGAAAGGGTTGTAATGTTCCTGCAGGCCTCTGATGTTCAGCTTTAATCTGCTGGCAAATCAAGCACGATCCTACATACTCTGCCACACATCTCTTCATACAAGGCCACCAATAATGCTGTTTGAGGTCCTTGTACATCTTCGTACATCCAGGGTGGACAGAAAATCTAGAAGAATGCGCTTCAGAAAGAATCTCATCTCGAAGTTCTTTAATAGCAGGAACAAACCATCTATTTCTAAACTTAAGGATTCCATCAGCAGAATAGTTAAAATCTAATTTGTCCGTAGAATCCATGCTTAACTTGTACTTGTTACACTCGTCATCATTCGTTTGAGCTTCCTTTATTTTCTCCAGAATAGTAGGCTTTAAGGTTATGGCTGAAAGTATAGCTGATACACTGGATATTGCTTCTAGATTAAACCTTTGGAATTCTGACTCTAAGGCTAATGGTAAATCGAAAATCATAATTGGGGTTGATGTTGTCACTCTGCTCAAAGCATCGGCCACTACATTAGCTTTGCCGGGATGGTATTTGATCTCAAAATCGTAATCCTTGACAAACTCCAACCACCGACATTGCCTCATATTTAATTCCTTCTGTGTGAAGATATATTTCAGACTTTTAAGGTCCGAGAATATTTCACAAGTTTGTCCATACAGGTAATGCCTACAAATCTTAAGTGTAAATACCACTGCAGCTAATTCCAAGTCATGTGTAGGTAGTTCTTCTCATGTGTTTTCAACTGTCTAGAAGCATAAGCTATTACCTTACCATCTTGCATCAACACACAACCAAAACCAATTTTGGAAGCATCACAATAAATGCTAAATTTACCATTGAAATATCCAATATTAAGTAAAATTACAAAAGATGTATTGGTTATTCCTATTTCCACAGTTCCTTTGGAGTCAGCTTTCAGTAGTGGTGGACGTGTATTTGATTCTTTTCGTAGTTCTTTATCACCAAAGCCTGTTGAGGCGCTTATTTGCACTCAAAGCTGGATTCGTGAGGAAAGCCATAATTTAGAAAACTTTAATGATGTGATGGATGAGTTTGAAAAATGTATGTTTTAAATTTTACTCTTATTCTTTAGTAATTACTATACATTATATATTTATTTTGGGACTTATATTATTTTGCAGATTTTATATCACTAGATGAAGATGGCGAACCAATTAAAATTAGCAAATAGTGAGAACATCCAATTTCATTGTTGTATGTTTGATTGTTTCTACTTCATTTTCTATTTAATTACATTTTTATTAGTATAATATTTTTTTGCATCTCATAGTGACTACGTGTAACACCCGATTTTACAGGTTTTTGAATTTTGTGCGCAATGAAATTTTTGAAAATAATTGAAATATGTCCATTTTGCGAACTGGGGGTTTTTTAATGGAACCCACACAATTAATATGGATTTTAGAATAAATATGGGAATTTAAGAAATTCAAACTGAAATGTAACGTTCAAATTTCTGCTTCTAACCCTATAGTGGTTTAATCCGTAAAAATAGTAAATTAAATCCGTTTGGCGAACGAAAAGTTTTATTAGAGCCCTAGTAATAAATCGGAATTATTGGTGAAATAAGAAAATTTTGGAGAAATCAAACTGATAGTCGAACAATAGGATAAACGGAAAACTAAACCAAAGGGAAAACTTGTCATTTGCCACCCCAAAATTAATTAAATGCCAAAAGCCCTTCTTTTCTCCACACTTAGCATTTTCCAGAGCTCATCTTCTCAGGCAACGATTCCTCCACGACGATTTTTCTTCTCCTCCACGGTTCCTCATCATTCTCCTCCGATCTTCGAAGTTCCTTCACGTTTTCTCCTCCTATCGTGATTCTAGGTAATTCTCTAGTATTTTTCGGCTTTAGTTCTTGATTTTTAGAGGTTTGAACGTTTAGGGTTTCGTAGGAATTTCGTAGAAATAGTCGGGTTTTATTAGAAAATGTTAGAAATCACCTTATTAATGATTATTGGGCGAAATAATGGATGTATTTGACGTTTAGGTTGAAACATCGGGTATGGAGCTTTGGAAAACCTCCATTAATGGAGTTTAAGGATTTGTGAGCGTAAATTGCTCGATGAAATGCCCGAGAGAGGTTTATTAGAATTTTAGGAAATTTTCTTTAGTTAGGAGTTTCGTTAATTTACGAAATTTTGAGGTTTAGGTTCGATTTTAACAAAGGACATTGTTAAATGCTTTAGGTGACGAGGCTCGAATCAAGGAGCTTGGTGTGCTAAGGACCCGAGGTAAGTTCTCGTGACTTACTGTGGCCGATTGGCCTACACCATATGTCAGAATTTGTGTTGAGGATTGTTAGTGCTTGGTTTGTTTAATTACTTTGGTTGGGTAGTTAGGATTAGTTGCTTTTATAGGTTACGCTTTTATTGTCATGATGGTATACACGATGTATGTTTACGTTATGCTATTGTTTGTCATGCATCATTGTTTATAAATGTCATGAAAAAGGAATTTGTGCATTGATTTCATGAAAATCGAAATGTAAAGAACGAAAGTAAAGTATCACAGTAAATAACCATGACATGGGGTTATCGGGGATGAGGTTCAACCCGGCGTTCCGTGGTGAGCGGGTTTCCCTCCCTTCAGATGACGTGGCTGTCTAACCGCTTGACGTGCCCTATCCATCTGTCGAGCATTTCTGATAACCATAGACTGACACGTACTGATAAATAAAATGATATGGAAAGCTTTCATGAAAACTGCATACACATGTTCATGCATAGCATTTACGTAGAACTTGCTGAGATTTTCATCTCATAGGTGTTTTTATGGTGTAGGTGACTACGAGCAAGGTGAAGACGATGTCCCTCCACCCGACGAGCTTGCAGTTTGATGGAGGATGCTTGTGGGAGCGTGCTAGCGTAGTCGATACGAACACGACCCGTGAGAGCTAGGTTAAGTGTTTTGGGTTGTTTTGGTTTAAAATGGGCGGATGGGTGATAATGTAGATTGAATTGTATAGAAACTCTTTTTAGGATGCTTGGTGTCTGGATGGGTTATAAAATGCTTTTTTGATATATTTTGATGATTTAATTAGCTTCCACTAAATATGAATGAATATTGATGAATAAATTGATGTTTTGATGAAAATAGGTTTGATGATTCGAGTTGAGAAGTTTCGTTTTTAGGTCGATTTGATGATTTTAGGTTATGCAGGGGAAAGAAGGTGAAAACAGCTCTCTGGACAAAATCCAGAGAGCTAGCTGAACGATCGTTAGAAAAGGGGCGATCGTTCGGGTAATGGGTGATACAGGGATGAAAATTGTATAAGTCTCGGTTTTGGTCGATGTTGGGCAGGAAAGATTAAATTAAGTTGTTAAGTTTTATTTGAGAGTTCGGTCGATAACGTCGATCGAATGGATATCGTCCAAAGTATGGATGTCGTCCAGAGTGATGACATCGTCCAAAGTTTGGACGTCGTTCATAGTGATGACATCGTCACACTCAGCATACTCCATGATAACCAATTTCAAATTGCAAAGTTTGTTAAAATCAATATTTGATGTCACATGTGAAGAGGCTGAAACAATCACAGTCGTATCATAAAATTTTTTTAAAAACTTAACAAGTTTTCTAATATTTGCCAAATCTGTTGTAGTGGGAGATGTATCCCCACTCAACCCACCAATGAAATTACTATCGGTTTCCATTAACTTGTCAAAAGCTTTTTCAAATTTTTCAGCATTTGCTAACATCAAATATGTAGAATTCCATCTTGTAGACACATCAAGAGAAACACTACTTTTGCATGCGATTTTAACATTATTAGCACTGTAAATGCAAAGATTTGCATGTGTTGACATTTGATTTTTTGACAATTTATTATGAAAATAATATTTTATTCACAATTATTCAAATTGGTGATTTATTTCTTGGCGATCAAGAAATAGCTTATTCAGATTATTGGAATGTATTATATGAGCAATCATGATGATTCTGTGGAAGAGAAAAATAAGTAAACAAGAATATTAGGAAAGTTATTTCCAAAAACTTAAGGCACTTGTTTTTTGGAAAATTTTTATTTGGAAAGCAGATTTGATGAAGATTTGGTACGATTTGCTGGGCTTTGAGTTCCCATGATTAATGGGATGCTTTCCTGAATTTTTGGATGAATATCTGAGTTGTTACAGAAACTTTCCTAAAGTGTCATACGGAGTGTCACACAACCGAATTAGTTAAGATTTATTTTCTTTATTTCTTGCGAAGTTAAATCCGATTTGGTAACTGAACGAATTGAAGATATGGAAGTTACCAAGGCTATTTAAGGTTTTCGTTTTCTGTGAAAATCGATTGACGACGGAGTATTGTTTTTCGCGTGAGAAGGTTTCTTCATTTTTTCGAGCCGTCGATTTTCTTTCACTCCTTACGTTTCTGCGTATGGGTTTGTGATTGTTTTACACACTCGACCTAATCTGTGGATTTCATTGTTTTATTGAGTGTGCTGATTATTGCATCCGAAGACTTCGATCTAGTGTTCCAGGAGGTGTCCCAGGAGGCAATACTTTTGTTATTCATTGAAACTCAGTCTCGGGAGGAGGCTGCATCCGAACTCGGGAGGAGTTCTGTTTCTTAGACAAGGGGAGCTTGTCGTTTTTGATCGTGGGCAAGGGGATCTTGCTATAACACGGGTTTCGTGAGGAACCAAAACAAGGGGATCTTGTTGTTATCTAGATCTTAGGAGAGGTCGTTCTAAAGTCGATGGGATCTCGCAAAAACAGTTTCCTTAGGGAAGTTAGTTTGAAGCGGCGACAAAGATAAGAGGGAGTCTTTATTTGTATAAGTCCAATTGTCTTGTAACTTTGTGAACTCAAAGAAATGTTTTTATATCTGGGCGTGGCCCCGCAGACGTAGGCTGGTTGCCGAACTGCGTTACCAACCTCCTGTGTCATTTATTTCCGCATTTTTATATTGTCCATCATTGCATTAAAAATCGGTGTCACACGAGGATACTTGTGTGACATCGCATAACTGATCTTAAACTTTCAATTGGTATCAGAGCGGGTGGCTTCTGTTTCTTAAGCGGGATCCGCGAGAGAAGATCATAGTTCGTGTGCGATGGATTCTATAAAAGAAGAAGGTTCTACAATACGTCCACCATTGTTGGATGGGAGTAATTATGCTTATTGGAAGGCAAGGATGAGGGCATTCATTAAAGCTATTGACGAGAAGGCTTTGAGATCTATTTTAACAGGTTGGAATCCTCCAATGAATACTGATGCAGATGGTGTTATTTCTCCTAAGCCGGAAGAAGATTGGTCGGTAAATGAGGATGCTTTGGCAAATAGTAATTCAAAAGCTCTCAATGCTATCTTCAATGGTGTTGATCCAATACGGTTCAGACTCATCTCCACATGCGAATCGGCAAAGAGGGCATGAGAAATTCTTCAAACAACCTATGAAGGAACGTCTAAGGTAAAGTTGTCTAAAATGCAAATGTTAACCACTCGATTTGAGAATCTGAAGATGCAGGTGTAGGATCGAGATTGTCTAAGAGGGGGGTGAATTAGACCTTTTTGATTTTTTTTAATCTAACGGCAAACAATCAAACAATAAAAGTAAAGGAGAGAGTGAGAAAAACCAACACACGAGTTTTTACGTGGTTCGGCCAAAACTTGCCTACATCCACGCTTCAAGGTTTCCCCCTTGAAGATCCTTAAACTTCTCCTCACGAGAAAACAAGATCGAACTTTCGGGCGTCGATCTACTGCTTTACACAGATTCTGGATTGCTCTTCACGGGCGACAATCCACTGCCTTTACAGAAATGTGAGTTTGTAAAATCAGAACAAACTATTTTCCCTCAAAGATTAAATCTCAAATTCAGGATTTTAGAAGAGTAGATGAAAATACAAAGTATGAAAATTTTGCTCGTTAGGGCTCAGAAATGAATTTTGCAAAAGTTGTTTCTTCGAGCTATCTTCTTTGCTTAAATACTCTGTCTGCTAATTGGTTATCTTCATTGAATACTTCTTACTGGATAAGGAAATATATTACCGTTGGAGAAACTTCCGTACTTAGACAGCTAGTCGTTGCGTTCTGGAGTCGCTTTAACTCGTCGGCCATTAATGATCTGAAGTTAAGGCTTTGGACGACGTCACTGTAGCTTCACAGTTATTTTGAATTCTGGAGGAAGATCACCGGATGATGTTGCCTTTGAAATGCTTGATCCGCCATCGGTAGATGCAACTTATAAATTTGAACCGCCTTCTGTAGTGAAGCTTTATGAATCTTGAATCGGCATCGGTATATGTTATTTTAAAGAGTTGAACCGCCATCGGTATATGTTACTTTGAAAGTCTGAACCGCCATCGGTAGATGTAGCTATTTTGTCGTTTAGCTGGCGGATCATTTACTCTTTGAACGACTCCGCCTTTGTCGTTTAGCGATCGGTGTGAGTAAGCTTTTAGCGATCGGTGGAAGTCTTCTTTTCTTTGTCGTTTAGCGATCGGTGTGAGTAAGCTTTTAGTGATCGGTGGAAGTCCTCTTTTCTTTGTCGTTTAGCAATCAGTGTGAGTAAGCTTTTAGCGATCGGTGGAAGTCCTCTTTTCTTTGTCGTTTAGCGATCGGTGTGAGTAAGCTTTTAGCGATCGGTGGAAGTCCTCTTTTCTTTGTCGTTTAGCAATCGGTGTGAGCAAACTTTTCTACTTCACCAGTGGATGTAAGCTTTAAACACCAGCGGATGATGAAACACTTTGTTTATCAATTTTTAGCCCTGTTTTACTATTTAGCCCTGAACACTTAAACACATTTGTTAGACAACCAAAATACCCTTTTTAAGGGCATTTCCAACAGATTAAACTCATATGCATAATTCATTATTCCCATATATTAAACATAATCAAATTATATTTCTTAACATATAAACATAACATCAAAAACATATTTAGACTTATACACTCAATAAGTCAACAGCAGGAAGATGAGACTATTGGCGAGTTCAACACCAAACTATGTGACATAGAAAATGAAGCGTTTGCTCTCGGTGAGATGATTTCCGAAGAAAAACTTGTGCGAAAAACTCTACGGTTTTTGCCACAAAGATTTGCTTATAAAGTTACTGCCATTGAAGAAGCTAAAAATGTGTCTAAAATGAAGCTAGAAGAGTTGATGGGATCACTCAGAACTTTTGAAATGAATCTTGGAAGAGAGACCGAAAATAAGAAGGCAAAGGGAGTTGCTTTGAAAACAGAGGTACAGAATTACAACCAGCATGATGAAGATGACTTGGAGGAATCACTAGCCCTGCTTTCAAAGAATTTCAGCAGAGTTATGAAGAGATTTGGAAGAAATACTTGCGGTGTCAAGCAGGATGTCACACACTTCAAAAATGGTTCTTCAAGAAACACGAAGCAGAGAGAAGAAACTAATGTGTCTGATCAACCATTAAAGAATAAAGGTATTCAATGCAGAGAATGTGAAGGATTTGGGCATATACAGGCAGAATGTGCTAACACCTTGAAGAAAAAGAAGAATTCTCTAAATGCAACCTGGAGTGAGGATGAGTCAGAAACGAAGATGAATTTCAGAGCAATCATGTGGCGCTTGCTGGAAAGGTAGAACATGAAGAAAACAGTGGTGTTATACACGGTGTCACAGACGGTTTTTCTAATAGTAGTGATGAAGATGAAGAACCAGTCACAGAAGAAGATCTTATTGGTGAATATAAGTTTTTGCATGAGAAATGGACTGAGCTTGTTAAAGTAAATCAGCTTCCACACGCACATATTAGAAATTTGAAGGATGAGAAGAACAATCTTCAAAATGTTATTGATGATTTGGAGACAAAGCTGAAAGCAAGTCAGGATGAAGCTAATGATCTAACCAATGAGATAAGCCTCATGAAGAAGAATGTCAAAATGCTGAATTCGGGTTCTTCTGATCTAGATGATATTTTAAATATCGGCAAATCAAGCGTAAATCGTTTTGGATTGGGATTCAAAGGCAAAAGTTCATGTTCAAAAACTGTAGCAGTAAAGGAAAACCGCTCTGTGATGAAGTTCGTAAAGGGAAGCTCAGTGTCACAGCCGGTGTCACAGTCAGTGTTAGCACCAAGATTTGATTACAAAGGGAAGCAAATTACAAACAGAACTTCTAGAAATGACAGAAAATCAAATTCCTATGACTCCTATCGTGCCTCAAGCAGTAAAGGTAACAAATATGTCACTGTATGTCATTATTGCCAACGCCGAGGTCATATTCGCCCTAAATGTTTTACTTATCTTGCTGACTTAAGATTGGGTACTGTTAGAAATTCCTCTTCCTACAGATTCCCGTATCAGAAATGGGTGATGAAATCAAATTTGAAGTGTAATGTTACACATCTTTCACTAAAGGCAATCGGAACTAATGCATGGTATTTTGATAGTGGTTGTTCTAGACATATGACAGGTGAAGAGAGATACTTGAAGGATATTGTACCTGAATCCGTGGGAAAAGTTACATTTGGCAACAGTGTCACATCGGATGTCATTGGTAGGGGAACGTTGAATGTTCCTGGTTTACCAAAGTTGAGTAATGTTTTATTGGTAAATGGTTTGAAGTCCAACCTAATCAGTATTAGCCAGCTTTGTGATCAAGATCTGAATGTGCAATTTACGAGAGAAAGATGTGTTGTGTCCGATCAAAACAAAAATTGTGTTATTGAAGGAGTTAGATCATCGGACAATTGTTATCTTATTTATTCCTCGTCTACCTGCCTTCGATCGAGTATGGAAGACACTATCTTATGGCATAGAAAGTTGGGACATGTTAATTTTAGAATGCTGGAGAAGCTTATTTCGAAAGGTGCTGTCCGAGGAATTCCAAAAATTAAAATTTGATGAAGACAATTATGCGGACCATGTCAAATTGAAAAGCAAACCAAGGTGTCACACCCGATGTCCCAGTCATCCACGACTACTCGTGTGCTTGAACTGCTCCACATTGATCTAATGGGGCCAATGCCTGTTGAAAGTATTGGCGAAAAATGGTATGCCTTCGTTACTGTTGATGATTTTTCACGCTATACATGGGTGGAGTTTCTAAGAGAAAAGTCCGACACGTTTAAAGTTTTCAAATCAATGTGCACTCGTCTCCAACGGGAAAAAGATTGTGTTATTATGAAGATTATACGTATCCGAAGTGACCATGGAAGAGAGTTTGAAAATTCTGACTTCTCGGATTTCTGTAAGCATCTCGGAATTGCTCATGAATTATCGGCACCAAAAACTCCTCAACAAAACGGAGTCGTTGAAAGGAAGAATCATACATTGGCAGAGATGACTCGAGTAATGCTACATGAAAGAGATGTTCCTCAAAAATTCTGGGCTGAGGCTATGAATACAGCTTGTTATACCATTAATCGGGTGTATCTCCGCGGCAAAACTTCTATGACACCCTATGAGATATGGAAAGGTAAAACTCTGAATCTTAATTATTTTCATCCGTTTGGCAGCCTCTGTTTTGTGTTGAATGATAGGGAACACAGGAGGAAACATGATCCCAAGAGTGATGAGGCAATCTTTCTCGGTTATGCTACAAATAGTTGTGCCTATCGGGTTTACAACAAAAGAACTCGAACTGTCATCGAATCTGCAAATGTTCAGGTAGACGACTCTCTGGACACAACTCATAATCCAACAGATGATGCAGACCAAATTTTAAATAATGAAGGCACTAGTGTTCCACCCGGTGTCACAGAGGGTGTCTTAGGCGGTGTCCCAGATCAAACAGAGACTATTGATGAAGTAGAAGCTGATATCACACACAACAGACAACCATCTACACGTGTTCAGAAGAATCATCCTACAGATGAGATTATTAGTGGTCTGAATGATGGTATACGAACCAGAGATAAGCCGAGGGTGAATTATCGAGACATGATCCAAATGGCATGCTTTACATCAACGATTGAGCCAAAGAATGTGAAAGAAGCATTGCTAGATGAGTACTGGATAGGAGCTATGCAAGAAGAACTCAGCTAATTCTCCCGAAATCAAGTTTGGGACTTAGTACCGTGTCCTCCTGATGTGAATGTTATTGGTACTAAGTGGATTTACAAGAACAAAACTGATGAGCATGGCAACATTATTCACAACAAAGCTCGGCTAGTTGCTCAAGGGTATTCTTAGATTGAAGGGATTGATTTTGATGAAACATTCGCTCTAGTTGCTCGTCTTGAATCTATTCGGCTTTTATTGTCTATTGCTTGTGTTATGCGGTTCAAGTTATATCAAATGGATGTGAAGAGTGTGTTCCTCAATGGGTTTCTAAATGAAGAAGTTTATGTTGCTCAACCAAAGGGTTTTGAAGACCCTCATCATCCCGAGTATGTTTATAAATTGAAGAAGGCGTTATATGGGCTCAAACAAGCCCCTCGTGCATGGTATGAACGACTCACGCAACATCTATTAACCAAGGGATATGAGCGAGAGGGAGTAGATAAAACCCTTTTCGTTCGCCGTGACAAAGGTCAGTGTTTACTCGCTCAAATTTATGTTGATGACATAGTGTTTGGCTCGGTGTCACAGGCGATGGTGGATGAGTTTGTTGATCAAATGACTGGTGAATTCGAGATGAGTATGGTTGGAGAACTCACTTATTTTCTTGGGCTTCAAATTCAGCAAGAAAAGAATGATATTTTTATCTCTCAAGCCAAATATGCCAAGACTTTATTGAAAAAATTCAAGCTCGAGAAAGCACGCCCACGTAGAACACCCCTTGGGACACACGAGAAAATATCTAAAGATGAAAAGGGAATTGTTGTTGATCCGCACTTATATAGAAGCATGATTGGAAGCCTATTATATCTTACTGCCAGCCGACCAGATATCTGTTATAGCGTGGGTCTATGTGCTCGATTTCAAGCAAATCCGAAGGAGTCACACCTAGTGTCAGTTAAACGAATTCTAAAATATGTTAGTGGAACAACTGATTATGGCATCTGGTATTCTTTTGATTCTAATGCTAATCTGGTGGGTTATTGTGATGCTGACTGGGTAGGAAGCTCTGATGACCGAAAAAGTACTTCGGGTGGATGTTTTTATGTTGGACACAACTTGATGTCATGGTTTAGCAAGAAACAGAATTCTATTTCTCTATCTACTGCCGAGGCAGAGTATATAGCAGCAGGTGGCAGCTGTACACAGCTTCTTTGGATGAAACAAATGATGAAGGACTATGGTGTCACACAGGGTGTCATGACCCTCTACTGTGATAATTTGAGTGCAATCAATATTTCTAAAAATCCTGTTCAGCATTCACGGACAAAACATATTAACATACGACATCATTTTATTCGATCTTTAGTGGAGGACAAAATTATTAATTTAGAGCATATAGTGACCGAAAAGCAAATTGCCGATATTTTCACCAAGGCGTTGGATGGTGTAAGGTTTGAAGAGATGAGGTCTACCCTAGGCCTCTGTGTTATGTAGGCTGATTATTGCTTTTATTTATTTTTAACAAAAAAAAATTTGCTACTTGCATTAGGCGTTTGTTTTTATTTTTATTTTGGCAATCTATTGTGTATTGCTCATCCTCTGCTGAAAGTTATTATTCTGGACATTATGATATTCTGTGGAGCAACACCGTATGCGACATGCAAAATTCTGACTATTCTCATGAAATATTGGAAATCTATTTTTAATGAAGTTTGGAGCATCATTATTATATTGGGTTTATTTCCCAACTTGTAGAGACCTGAATTATTCTTCAAAGATTCATTATACTGGTTTATGGAGGAGATTAGGAATAGCTACAAGCTTTTGGCAAGTGATCAGGTTAATGTTCTGGAAGGTGTTCCTGAGGGTGTTCCAGCTTTTGACAATGTTTCTAATTCTTCTGATTCTGATTATGCATTGTTATTTTTTTTATCAAGATACTTGAAGGTGAGCTGAAATTTGTGAATGATCAGCAAATGGTAATCGAAGATAGAAAATGAAAAGATAGTTGTTATTAGATACTTGATGACATTGTCAGAAAAATGTCTGCTAAAGATGCTGCTGGTGATATTTTTGAGAGAAAGAAAGTTGCTAATGTGAAGGAACAGGTTAAGGAGACCAAAATTGTTGAAAAGTCAGGAGTTTCCATCGATGTCACTGGGGGTGTCAGATGCATCTTGCCCCATGGAAAAGATTTTTCAGCTTCACAACTTACGGATAAGTATGAGATTCTAAATGCCGACTTCTCATGGAACTGGTGTTAACAAGACAATAGCGGCCTTGCTCTTCAAAATTGGAAATTCAATATCTTTTGATTTTATTTGACCAAATTATGACACATGAAGACGGCAAGAATACACGGTTAGCTCTCCCATTTCCCACTCTTATATATGGCGATTCTGGTGCTTATCTGGATATTATATATTCCTGATTTTGGCTATCTCCCTATGGTGATTATTTGGTGATTATGATGCTTTTATAGAGGTTGATATTCTCTGATATACATGTTTGTCTTTTTATGGCAAAAAGGGGGAGTATTTTGGATTTATGGATTTATGGTGATATGCTCTGATCTCTGATGATGATATTATGAGTGATATGTTTTATGATAATTGAAGTCTTAATTAAGGGGGAGTTACTTTCAGGGGGAGTTCTTGAAATTATTGCTTATATTGATTTTGGCAAAAAATACCAAAGGGGGAGATTGTAAATGCAAGGATTTGCATATGTGTTGGCATTTGATTTTTTGGCAATTTATTATGAAAATAATATTTTATTCACAATTATTCAAATTGGTGATTTATTTCTTGGCGATCAAGAAATAGCTTATTCAGATTATTGGAAGGTATTATATGAGCAATCATGATGATTCTGTGGAAGAGAAAAATAAGGAAACAAGAATATTAGGGAAATTATTTCCAAAAACTTAAGGCACTTGTTTTTTGGAAAACTTTTATTTGGAAAGCAGATTTGATGAAAATTTGGTACAATTTGCTGGGCTTTGAGTTCCCATGATTAATGGGATGCTTTCCTGAATTTTTGGATGAATATCTGAGTTGTTACAGAAACTTTCCTAAAGTGTCACACGGAGTGTCACACAACCGAATTAGTTAAGATTTATTTTCCTTATTTCTTGCGAAGTTAAATCCGATTTGGTAACTGAACAAATTGAAGATATGGAAGTTACCAAGGCTATTTAAGGTTTTCGTTTTCTGTTAAAACCGATTGACGACGAAGTATTGTTTTTCGCGTGAGAAGGTTTCTTCGTTTTTTCGAGCCGTCGATTTTCTTTCACTCCCTACGTTTCTGCGTATGGGTTTGTGATTGTTTTACACACTCGACCTAATCTGTGGATTTCATCGTTTTATTGAGTGTGTTGATTATTGCATCCGAAGATTTCGATCTGGTGTTCCAGGAGGTGTCCTAGGAGGCAATAATTTTGTTCTTCATTGAAACTCAGTCTCGGGAGGAGGCTGCATCCGAACTCGGGAGGAGTTCTGTTTCTTAGACAAGGGGAGCTTGTCGTTCTTGATCGTGGGCAAGGGGATCTTGCTATAACACGGGTTTCGGGAGGAACTAACAACAAGGGGATCTTGTTATTATCTAGATCTTATGAGAGGTCGTTCGAAAGTTGAGGGGTGTAACACCCGGCATTTTTGCCTATGTAATAATTCCCCGAATATGTGAGCGGAATTTCTCCGATATTAATGCAATGATTGTTTTTAATAATATTGTCGATGTGTTTAATCGAACGAGGGTGATTCGTGAGACCGAATCGTTTAACTAAATAATGTTTTAGTTAAAAACCAATGGAAGGGCAAATTAGGAAGAAATTAAGGTTGGTGGGAGAAATCAAATGGATGATTGACACTTGGCAAACTTGTGGAAGAAGACAAGCCATGTATCCCATTTCCTTCTCTTCCTCCTACGTGAGACATTTCCCTCTCTGCTCTCTTTCATTTTCCTCTCTGCTTCTCTCTTTCGATTGAAGAAAACCAACACAAGGAGTTTCTTCCTTCTCTGATTTTCCTCCTGCTTTTCGGTCTAAGGTAATCATCTTAGATAGAAAACGATTTTAGTTTATTTATTTGCTAGTTTCGTGAGGTTTAGGGTTAATGTCCGTTTATGCATGCTATAGGTTCGTGAACCACGGTGCTCGTGCGTTCAAGCTTGCTGCATTTCGGACCACAGGTAAGTTCATGCATCTACGTTGGCCCTTAAGGCCCTACAACTCGGAGGTACTAGGTCTGGTTCGGGTAGATAGGTTTTAGGTTATGTTTTAAGTTAAACGTGTTTCCGTTATATTCTGTTTCCTGTTGTATTCATTCTGTCATCTGTGAATGTTAAGTTTAAGCATTTCACTTATTCATGCATACACGTTTCCTGTAAAATCATGCAAATGTTTTCAGCACCGGTTTTGAAGTAAGTAAGATAAAATCCTGTAAAGAAAATGTATGGTTAAGTGTGGACGAGGACTGGCATCCTGTCAAGTACTCCTGTTATGTCCTGAAAGTGGCATGTACATCCTGTTGCGCCAGCTCCTCCTCCCACTTATACCTTTCCTGTCCAGTGAAACGCAATGTTAAGTAATGTAATGTTCACGTATTTTAAAAAGTCCATGCATCACTGCATTTCATTTCATGTTCTTATTGAGCTCTAGGCTCATAGTTGAACTCCTGTTGTAGGTATGGATTTTCCAGATGAGGAGCTTGAGCCTCAAACTGACGAGTTGATGTAGTTGGGGGAGGAGCTCACGGGATGGTTGCTGCAGCCAGACAAATCCTGTCCCGAGGTTTAAGTATTCAAAGTAAAGTCTATGTCTGTAAACCCTACTGGAATTCTGTGTTTGGTTTTTAAACTATGTTAGGATTCTGTATTTTTGGTTGTTGAAAACTCTGTAGGAAATTCTGTTGGATATAGATAATGTAAGGTATTCTGTTGGTTAAGCTTTCTCTTGTTAAAACCTCTGTATTCGACAGTTGAACTATGTTTTGAAGTATTCTGGAATTCGTTTGGAATATTTTCTGTTAGTCTGTGCATGGACAGCTTCTGGTTTTAGAGCTATCCATGTAGTGTGATTTTTCTTAAGTTTCTGTCATGTTAGAGCCATCCATGTAATTTGTTTTCCTTAAAAATTCCGTCGTGTTTTTCCCGATATGTTCAAAAATCATGTTGATCGTTTTTGTTCACAAATTTCATCTTCCGGTCACTGTTCACAAATTTCATCTTCCGGTCACTGTTCACAAATTTCATCTTCCGGTCACTGTTCACAAATTTCATCTTCCGGTCACTGTTCACAAATTTCATCTTCCGGTCACTGTTCACAAATTTCATCTTCCGGTCACTGTTCACAAATTTCATCTTCCGGTCACTGTTCACAAATTTCATCTTCCGGTCACTGTTCACAAATTTCATCTTCCGGTCACTGTTCACAAATTTCATCTTCCGGTCACTGTTCACAAATTTCATCTTCCGGTCACTGTTCACAAATTTCATCTTCCGGTCACTGTTCACAAATTTCATCTTCCGGTCACTGTTCACAAATTTCATCTTCCGGTCACTGTTCACAAATTTCATCTTCCGGTCACTGTTCACAAATTTCATCTTCCGGTCACTGTTCACAAATTTCATCTTCCGGTCACTGTTCACAAATTTCATCTTCCGGTCACTGTTCACAAATTTCATCTTCCGGTCACTGTTCACAAATTTCATCTTCCGGTCACTGTTCACAAATTTCATCTTCCGGTCACTGTTCACAAATTTCATCTTCCGGTCACTGTTCACAAATTTCATCTTCCGGTCACTGTTCACAAATTTCATCTTCCGGTCACTGTTCACAAATTTCATCTTCCGGTCACTGTTCACAAATTTCATCTTCCGGTCACTGTTCACAAATTTCATCTTCCGGTCACTGTTCACAAATTTCATCTTCCGGTCACTGTTCACAAATTTCATCTTCCGGTCACTGTTCACAAATTTCATCTTCCGGTCACTGTTCACAAATTTCATCTTCCGGTCACTGTTCACAAATTTCATCTTCCGGTCACTGTTCACAAATTTCATCTTCCGGTCACTGTTCACAAATTTCATCTTCCGGTCACTGTTCACAAATTTCATCTTCCGGTCACTGTTCACAAATTTCATCTTCCGGTCACTGTTCACAAATTTCATCTTCCGGTCACTGTTCACAAATTTCATCTTCCGGTCACTGTTCACAAATTTCATCTTCCGGTCACTGTTCACAAATTTCATCTTCCGGTCACTGTTCACAAATTTCATCTTCCGGTCACTGTTCACAAATTTCATCTTCCGGTCACTGTTCACAAATTTCATCTTCCGGTCACTGTTCACAAATTTCATCTTCCGGTCACTGTTCACAAATTTCATCTTCCGGTCACTGTTCACAAATTTCATCTTCCGGTCACTGTTCACAAATTTCATCTTCCGGTCACTGTTCACAAATTTCATCTTCCGGTCACTGTTCACAAATTTCATCTTCCGGTCACTGTTCACAAATTTCATCTTCCGGTCACTGTTCACAAATTTCATCTTCCGGTCACTGTTCACAAATTTCATCTTCCGGTCACTGTTCACAAATTTCATCTTCCGGTCACTGTTCACAAATTTCATCTTCCGGTCACTGTTCACAAATTTCATCTTCCGGTCACTGTTCACAAATTTCATCTTCCGTTCACTGTTCACATTTTCCATCTTCCGGTTACTGTTCACAAATTTCATCTTCCGGTTACTGTTCACACTTTGCATCTTCCGGTCACTGTTCACACTTTGCATCTTCCGGTCACTGTTCACATTTTTCATCTTCCGGTCACTGTTCACATTTTTCATCTTCCGGTCACTGTTCACAAATTTCATCTTCCGGTCACTGTTCACAAATTTCATCTTCCGGTCACTGTTCACAAATTTCATCTTCCGGTCACTGTTCACAAATTTCATCTTCCGGTCACTGTTCACAAATTTCATCTTCCGGTTACTGTTCACACTTTGCATCTTCCGGTCATTGTTCACGTTTTTATTCATTTCCAGTTTATGTTTATTTATTTTACTTTGATTTTATTTTATGTTATCCATTTTAAATGTCCATGAGTTTTAAAAAGTCGAAAAAAAAAAAATAGTTGTCCCCGTTTTCCGCAAATGTCCCGGAGTGACGGCTCGGTTCTTGGATCCCGATCGGGTCCGGTTTTCGGGGCGTCACAGTAATGGTATCAGAGAGATAAGGTTTTAAAACCGATTTTGTGAAATGTCTGGTTGCGCAACCCGCCACGTGAGATCGCTCCACCAACTGTAAGTGTTTAAATTCACTTTTATTTATTAAATTAGGTTATTCTGTTATTCTTATAGGACTATCGGACTATCTTAGAAATGGTGAGAGGACATCAGGAAGAATCCAGTGAAAGCTCTCGGGCCATAGATCGATTGACAGAGCTGGTGGGAGTACAATCCCGCATGGTTGATCGAATGATGGCCAGAGAAGACGACAAAAACAATAACCATGGAAATAACAATCGTGATAATGCACCGCGAGACAATAGTGGAGACAGATTCCGGCGACTTCAGCCACCCTCATTTGATGGGTTGTCTACAGACCCGACCCGTGCTGAAACCTGGATTCGAACTATGGAGAAGATGTTCAGTTATGCAGAAGTAGAAGATAACAAGAAGGTTACTTGTGCCACGTTCCATCTCACTGAAAGTGCTGGATTCTGGTGGGATGCAGTACAGTCGTCTACAGTGGCATTGAGCTGGGAAGGGTTCAAGGGGATTTTCTACGATAAGTACTTTGACCGAGGAGTGAGAAAGGAGAAGTTACTTGAGTTTTCTCGGCTGCGACAGTATGGATCTGTGGCCGAGTATGTTCAGAAATTTGAGTCGCTATCCCGATATGCAACACACATGGTGGCCACTGATGAGAACAAGGTGCACTAGTTTATTCAAGGTTTAAAGATGGACCTTCTGCGAGGAATCACGACTGGAGGTTTTGATGAGGCACCATATGTGAAAGTGGTGGCCAAGGCTTATCAACTGGAGGCCTTAGAAATAAAGTCCCAGAGACAGAGAGAACCACCAAGAGGAATTATAAGAAATACTCCTCAACAACAACAACAAAAGACTCAGAATGTACATCCTCAACAGCAACAGAACAGGGGCATTAAAAGGCCCAACGAGACCCTTACTTACCAGGACAAAGGGAAGAGACCTATGGGAGCTCCTCAGCCTCCTGTCTGCCCACGTTGCCAGAAGAATCATACAGGAGGCTGCAGGCTTTTTACTGGCCAATGTTTCCGGTGTGGTAAAGAAGGCCATCAAGTCCGGGATTGTCCGGTGCCCGACACAAGGCCGATTGGTGCTATGCCTAGAGTGTTTGCAATGATGGAGGACGTTGATGATGCTGATCAGCACACAGCAATTACAGGTACAATATTAGTATGTAATGTGCCTGCTTATACCTTATGGGACACGGGGGCCACACATTCGTTCGTGGCAATAGACTTCGTAGTTAGACAAAAGTTTTGTAGTACGTCGTCAGATCAGCCTTACAGCGTTATGCTACCGTCCGGAGAGTTTATGCACTCCGAGCAGGTGGTACGGGGTGATATAGTGTCAGTAGATAACCAGAAATTGTATGCCGACCTTATCGTCATCAGTATGAAAGGGTACGATGTCATTCTAGGGATGGACTGGCTGTTTAGACATCATGCCACCATCAACTGTAGGTCCGGGCTAGTAACGTTTAGACGCCCGAATGAAGTAGAATTCTCTTACCAGGCGGTACCGAAGAAACACCGTATGCCTGTTATATCTTCCTTAAAAGCTCAACGGCTGATGAAGTCAGGGTGCATTGGATTCCTGGCCCATGTAATAGACATACGGAGGCAAGATGAGGTGGAACTTCGAAATATTCCGGTAGTCCGAGACTTTCCTGAGGTTTTCTTAGATGACTTACCGGGGTTGCCACCTAATCGCGAAATTGAGTTTGAAATTGACGTATATCCAGGTGCGGAACCAGTATCAAAGAATCCGTACCGCATGGCACCAATAGAGCTGAAAGAGTTGAAGACTCAACTGAAAGAACTGGTGGACAAGGGTTTTGTGCGCCCAAGTTTCTCTCCGTGGGGTGCTCCCGTCTTGTTCGTTAAGAAGAAGGATGGGTCCCTACGGATGTGTATTGACTACCGTGAGCTGAACAAGTTGACGATCAAGAATAAGTACCCGTTGCCGAGGATCGACGATTTATTTGACCAGCTACAAGGGGCTCGGGTATTTTCCAAGATTGACTTGCGCTCCGGTTATTACCAGTTGAAGGTCAGAGCAAATGATATTCCAAAGACCGCCTTCAAGACCCGGTACGGACATTACGAGTTCTTGGTGATGTCGTTCGGGTTGACTAATGCTCCGGCGGCATTTATGGACCTGATGAACAGGATATTTCAGGATGTCTTAGATAAATTCGTGATCGTTTTCATTGACGACATCCTGGTTTATTCTCGGAATGAAGAGGAGCATAAAGAGCACTTGGCAATGGTGCTATCGACTCTGAAACAGCATCAATTGTTTGCCAAGCTATCAAAGTGCGAATTCTGGTTGAACAAGATTAATTTCCTAGGCCACGTGGTGTCTGCTGAAGGAGTATCTGTGGACCCGGCCAAGATTGAGGCTGTAAGAGACTGGCCAAGGCCGAGGAATGCAAGTGAGGTACGGAGCTTTGTCGGACTAGCTGGTTATTATAGGAAATTCATCAAGGGATTTTCTGTGATAGCAAAACCTATGACCAGCTTAACAAGGAAGGACATCAAATTCAGGTGGTCTGAAGCATGTGAGGTAAGCTTTCAGACACTTAAACAGAAATTAACCACTGCTCCTCTGTTAGTATTGCCAGTTGAAGATGGCAAATTCAGCGTATATTGTGATGCATCGAAAATTGGCTTGGGATGCGTATTGATGCAAGAAGGGAAAGTGGTAGCATACGCGTCCAGACAATTGAAGAGCCATGAAGAAAACTACCCTACTCATGACCTTGAGTTAGCGGCAGTGGTCTTTGCACTGAAAGTATGGAGACACCACTTGTATGGGCAATCATGTGAGGTGTTTTCGGATCACAAAAGCTTGAAGTACATATTTACTCAGAAGGAGTTGAATATGAGGCAAAGGCGATGGTTAGAATTCGTGAAAGATTACGATGTTGAGATTAAATACCACCCGGGGAAAGCCAATGTGGTAGCCGATGCGCTAAGCAGGATGCCGTCTACTATGCACCCGACCTTGGCTACCATCTCATTGCCTTTGAGGACAGAAATTCAGAGGCTTGAACTAGAGGTAGTTTCTAAATTATCGGCCGTACTGGCAAATCTAACGTTACGGCCAACTATTCTGGACAAAATTAAGGAAGCCCAGAAGACTAATTCAAAGGAGATGGCCGATATAGTGAGCAAGTTACCTATGGCCTCTTCCGAGTTCAACTATTCGGGAGATGGTATTCTGAAGTTCAGAGATAGATGGTATGTTCCGAAAGATGAAGAGTTGCGAAAGAACATCTTGTCGGAAGCCCACTCATCTTCTTTCTCTGTGCATCCTGGAAGCACGAAGATGTATCAGGACTTGAAGCTTCACTTCTGGTGGCCAAATATGAAGAATGAAGTGGCCAAGTATGTGGAGTCTTGCATGATATGTCAACAAGTCAAGGCTGAACATCAACGACCAGCTGGGACGCTTCAGCCTCTCCCAATTCCCGAATGGAAGTGGGAGAACATCACGATGGATTTTGTTGTCGGCCTTCCAAGAACGGCTAAGGCCACAATAGCATATGGGTCATAGTGGACAGATTGACGAAGTCGGCCCATTTTCTACCTGTGAAGACGACATTCTCCATGGATCAGTATGCTGAGCTGTACATTAATGAGATTGTCAAGTTGCATGGTATTCCTGTGTCAATTGTATCTGACCGGGATCCTAGGTTCACTTCCAGGTTTTGGAAAAGCTTGCAAAACTCCTTGGGTACAAAGCTGGATTTCAGCACGGCGTTTCACCCACAGACAGATGGACAATCTGAGAGAACAATTCAGATATTGGAGGACATGTTAAGGTCGTGCGTGTTGGAACTTCATGCTCCTTGGAGTAGATATTTGCCGTTAATTGAATTTGCTTATAATAGCAGCTACCAGGCTACTATCGGCATGGCTCCATATGAAGCCCTCTATGGCAGAAAATGTAGATCTCCGTTATGTTGGGATGAAGTTGGAGAGTCCAGACTTGTCGACCCTGAGATATTACAGCAGATGTCTGAGGTGATTGCTGTTATCAAACAACGAATCAACACTGCTATGAGTCGACAGAAAAGTTATGCGGATCGGAGACGGAGAGAATTGGAGTTTGCTGAAGGTGATGAAGTATTCCTGAAGGTGTCGCCTTTCAAAGGTGTAATGAGATTTGGCAAGAAAGGGAAGCTCAGCCCACGGTTCATTGGCCCTTTTCCCATCTTGAAGCGTGTGGGAAGCGTGGCGTACAGACTACAGTTACCAGCGTCAATGGATGGAGTTCACAATGTTTTCCATGTGTCGATGCTGAGAAAGTGTGTGCGAGATCCAACCCAGATCGTGGAACAGGTGGACTTTGATATCATGCCAACACTGACTTATGAAGAAAGGCCTACACAGATATTGGATATGTCACTCAAAGTGTTGCGCAATCGAGTGGTTCCATTGGTGAAAGTTTTGTGGCGAAATCATAATGTGGAGGAAGCCACATGGGAAAGAGAAGCGGATGTTAGGGCCCAATATCCGACCCTCTTTGCTTAGGCAAATTTTGGGGACAAAATTTCTGTTAAGGTGGGTGGAATGTAACACCCGGCATTTTTGCCTATGTAATAATTCCCCGAATATGTGAGCGGAATTTCTCCGATATTAATGCAATGATTGTTTTTAATAATATTGTCGATGTGTTTAATCGAACGAGGGTGATTCGTGAGACCGAATCGTTTAACTAAATAATGTTTTAGTTAAAAACCAATGGAAGGGCAAATTAGGAAGAAATTAAGGTTGGTGGGAGAAATCAAATGGATGATTGACACTTGGCAAACTTGTGGAAGAAGACAAGCCATGTATTCCATTTCCTTCTCTTCCTCCTACGTGAGACATTTCCCTCTCTGCTCTCTTTCATTTTCCTCTCTGCTTCTCTCTTTCGATTGAAGAAAACCAACGCAAGGAGTTTCTTCCTTCTCTGATTTTCCTCCTGCTTTTCGGTCTAAGGTAATCATCTTAGATAGAAAACGATTTTAGTTTATTTATTTGCTAGTTTCGTGAGGTTTAGGGTTAATGTCCGTTTATGCATGCTATAGGTTCGTGAACCACGGTGCTCGTGCGTTCAAGCTTGCTGCATTTCGGACCACAGGTAAGTTCATGCATCTACGTTGGCCCTTAAGGCCCTACAACTCGGAGGTACTAGGTCTGGTTCGGGTAGATAGGTTTTAGGTTATGTTTTAAGTTAAACGTGTTTCCGTTATATTCTGTTTCCTGTTGTATTCATTCTGTCATCTGTGAATGTTAAGTTTAAGCATTTCACTTATTCATGCATACACGTTTCCTGTAAATCATGCAAATGTTTTCAGCACCGGTTTTGAAGTAAGTAAGATAAAATCCTGTAAAGAAATGTATGGTTAAGTGTGGACGAGGACTGGCATCCTTCAAGTAACTCCTGTTATGTCCTGAAAGTGGCATGTACAAGCCTGTTGCGCCAGCTCCTCCTCCCACTTATACCTTTCCTGTCCAGTGAAACGCAATGTTAAGTAATGTAATGTTCACGTATTTTAAAAGTCCATGCATCACTGCATTTCATTTCATGTTCTTATTGAGCTCTAGGCTCATAGTTGAACTCCTGTTGTAGGTATGGATTTTCCAGATGAGGAGCTTGAGCCTCAAAACTGAGAGTTGATGTAGTTGGGGAGGAGCTCACGGGATGGTTGCTGCAGCCAGACAAATCCTGTCCCGAGTTTAAGTATTCAAAGTAAAGTCTATGTCTGTAAACCCTACTGGAATTCTGTGTTTGGTTTTAAACTATGTTAGGATTCTTGGTTGTTGAAAACTCTGTAGGAAATTCTGTTGATATAGATAATGTAAGGTATTCTGTTGGTTAAGCTTTCTCTTGTTAAAACCTCTGTATCGACAGTTGAACTATGTTTGAAGTATTCTGGAATTCGTTTGGAATATTTTCTGTTAGTCTGTGCATGGACAGCTTCTGGTTTTAGAGCTATCCATGTAGTGTGATTTTTTCTTAAGTTTCTGTCATGTTAGAGCCATCCATGTAGATTTGTTGTTTTCCTTAAAAATTCCGTTCGTGTTTTTCCCGATATTGTCAAAAATCATGTTTTGAATCGTTTTCTGAAGTTTGAGTTTTCATACATTCTGTTTCCACAACTTTTGTTTTTATTAAATCATGTTAAAAGTTGCTACTGTTCACATTTTTCATCTTCCGGTCACTGTTCACATTTTTCATCTTCCGGTCACTGTTCACATTTTTCATCTTCCGGTCACTGTTCACAAATTTCATCTTCCGGTCACTGTTCACATTTTTCATCTTCCGGTCACTGTTCACATTTTTCATCTTCCGGTCACTGTTCACAAATTTCATCTTCCGGTCACTGTTCACAAATTTCATCTTCCGGTCACTGTTCACAAATTTCATCTTCCGGTCACTGTTCACATTTTTCATCTTCCGGTCACTGTTCACAAATTTCATCTTCCGGTCACTGTTCACAAATTTCATCTTCCGGTCACTGTTCACATTTTTCATCTTCCGGTCACTGTTCACAAATTTCATCTTCCGGTCACTGTTCACAAATTTCATCTTCCGGTCACTGTTCACAAATTTCATCTTCCGGTCACTGTTCACATTTTTCATCTTCCGGTCACTGTTCACATTTTTCATCTTCCGGTCACTGTTCACATTTTTCATCTTCCGGTCACTGTTCACAAATTTCATCTTCCGGTCACTGTTCACAAATTTCATCTTCCGGTCACTGTTCACAAATTTCATCTTCCGGTCACTGTTCACAAATTTCATCTTCCGGTCACTGTTCACAAATTTCATCTTCCGGTCACTGTTCACATTTTTCATCTTCCGGTCACTGTTCACAAATTTCATCTTCCGGTCACTGTTCACAAATTTCATCTTCCGGTCACTGTTCACAAATTTCATCTTCCGGTCACTGTTCACAAATTTCATCTTCCGGTCACTGTTCACATTTTTCATCTTCCGGTCACTGTTCACATTTTTCATCTTCCGGTCACTGTTCACAAATTTCATCTTCCGGTCACTGTTCACAAATTTCATCTTCCGGTCACTGTTCACAAATTTCATCTTCCGGTCACTGTTCACATTTTTCATCTTCCGGTCACTGTTCACAAATTTCATCTTCCGGTCACTGTTCACAAATTTCATCTTCCGGTCACTGTTCACAAATTTCATCTTCCGGTCACTGTTCACAAATTTCATCTTCCGGTCACTGTTCACATTTTTCATCTTCCGGTCACTGTTCACAAATTTCATCTTCCGGTCACTGTTCACATTTTTCATCTTCCGGTCACTGTTCACAAATTTCATCTTCCGGTCACTGTTCACAAATTTCATCTTCCGGTCACTGTTCACAAATTTCATCTTCCGGTCACTGTTCACAAATTTCATCTTCCGGTCACTGTTCACAAATTTCATCTTCCGGTCACTGTTCACAAATTTCATCTTCCGGTCACTGTTCACATTTTTCATCTTCCGGTCACTGTTCACAAATTTCATCTTCCGGTCACTGTTCACATTTTTCATCTTCCGGTCACTGTTCACAAATTTCATCTTCCGGTCACTGTTCACATTTTTCATCTTCCGGTCACTGTTCACATTTTTCATCTTCCGGTCACTGTTCACAAATTTCATCTTCCGGTCACTGTTCACATTTTTCATCTTCCGGTCACTGTTCACAAATTTCATCTTCCGGTCACTGTTCACATTTTTCATCTTCCGGTCACTGTTCACAAATTTCATCTTCCGGTCACTGTTCACAAATTTCATCTTCCGGTCACTGTTCACATTTTTCATCTTCCGGTCACTGTTCACAAATTTCATCTTCCGGTCACTGTTCACAAATTTCATCTTCCGGTCACTGTTCACAAATTTCATCTTCCGGTCACTGTTCACATTTTTCATCTTCCGGTCACTGTTCACATTTTTCATCTTCCGGTCACTGTTCACATTTTTCATCTTCCGGTCACTGTTCACATTTTTCATCTTCCGGTCACTGTTCACAAATTTCATCTTCCGGTTACTGTTCACACTTTGCATCTTCCGGTCACTGTTCACATTTTTCATCTTCCGGTCACTGTTCACATTTTTCATCTTCCGGTCACTGTTCACAAATTTCATCTTCCGGTCACTGTTCACAAATTTCATCTTCCGGTCACTGTCACAATTCATTCCGGTCACTGTTCACAAATTTCATCTTCCGGTCACTGTTCACAAATTTCATCTTCCGGTTACTGTTCACACTTTGCATCTTCCGGTCATTGTTCACGTTTTTATTCATTTCCAGTTTATGTTTATTTATTTTACTTTGATTTTATTTTATGTTATCCATTTTAAATGTCCATGAGTTTTAAAAAGTCGAAAAAAAAAAAATAGTTGTCCCCGTTTTCCGCAAATGTCCCGGAGTGACGGCTCGGTTCTTGGATCCCGATCGGGTCCGGTTTTTGGGGCGTCACAAGGGGATCTCGCAAAAACAGTTTCCTTGGGGAAGTTAGCTTGAGGCGGCGACAAAGATAAGAGGGAGTCTTTATTTGTATAAGTCCGAATGTCTTGTAACTTTGTGAACTCAAAGAAATATTTCTATATCTGGGCGTGGCCCCGCAGACGTAGGCTGGTTGCCGAACTGCGTTACCAACCTCCTATGTCATTTATTTTTGCATTTTTATATTGTCCATCATTGCATTAAAAATCGGTGTCACACGAGGATCCTTGTGTAACATCGCATAACTGATCTTAAACTTTCAAGCACAATTCTTAAAATTTTGTAACATTGCAGGTGATGTTTGAACATATTTAATAGCTCTACGTACTCTATCAATAGCCTCTTGATTATCTTTCAATCCATCACATACAATCAAGTTCAATATGTGTACAAAATATCGCATATGCATGTATTGTCCATTCAAAACTAAACCATTCAAATTTCGAACACTTTTGATCAAATATGACATTGCAACATCATTCGAAGAAGCATTGTCAACTGTGAAAGCTCAAAGTCTTTTGCTTCACATCTATATTTGCCAATAATTTTGCACAAATACGGATGTATTTTTTCAAGCTTGATGTCTTATTTCTCAGTGTATCACATACATATGTTTTTCCACAATGATTACATTTTGCTCTAGAATTAGTTTCATCGATAGCAAAATAATTTCAAACATCTGATTTGTTTTTCCTTTCCCTTCGAACATTGACACTAGAACTAGTTATAGGAGGAATCTCTACATTTTGATTATCATTAGTGCTTTCCGTTTCTATCTTATAAAATACAAATCACAACAATTTGTAATTAATCAGCCAAATCCAACAATCTAACAATCTAAAAATTCTAAAATTAGAACAGCAATTTACTATCACGATTTAAACCCAAATATCAAAACAAATAAATACTAGAACAATCTGTAAACTAAACACCACAAACAGAATGCTACACTTATCTTCTCATACGAAATATGCTCAAATGATGCAGGATAAAAAGCTCATACAAACATAGACATGATGTTTACATAAAACAGAAACGAAATACTATAAAATAGACATAAAACAAACGGAAAAATAATGAAGAGAAACAAAAAATATCCTGTTAACTAAACTAAATATCATGAGATACTTTATTGGTTAAGCAAATAGAACATAGCTCATTCAACGTGGGCATTCTACTAACAAAACAGAAACAGACACGATAAAATTAAAAACAGTAAATTTTATGAAAAGCAGAACATCACAACTACAAAATGAAACAAACATGCGGTTTAACAAGTAGAATAATGTCCATGCAATCGTGGTATATTCTGGACATCAAAAATAGAAACTAAATACAAGAAAACAGGAACAATCGTGATAGTAAACTACACTGGCAGTGTGCAAAAACCAAAAAAATACACTGCACACAAAAATCAACTAATGCACACTGCACACAAACATCAACTAAGATAATTTTAAGAAAGTAGAGCAAGAAAAGAAACTTTCGTGAAAGGTTGAAAGCTAAATTCCCCCTCTGAATCCAATTTGTATCAACGTTATCTTCAATTGCCTATGAATGAGGATGATAAATGGAAAATTTACCCAAAATCAGATTTTAAAGATTGTAAAATTTAGCCCCAACAACTTACGGTAAGCTGCTTACCTTCGTCGAAAATCGGCAACTTCGTCGAAGTTGGAAGTCGGTGACTGCGAACAGTGAAGTGCGAGCAGAGAGTGGTTGGGTGTCGGGCGACTGCGAACTGCGAGCAAAGAAAGACAGAGAGTGGTTGACCGTCGACGACTACGAACTGCGACTGTGCGAGCAGAGAGAGACAGATAGTGGCTGCCGGCTGGGCTAGGCGCTGGGCAACGGGCGTAGGGTTCGACTGTCCAGCGAGCAACGATTCTGATTTCTGAAGACTGAAGTGAAGAGAGCGAGGCAAGCGAGCCACAACCAGGTTTTACTTTTCACTTAATTTGGTTCGATTTTTTGGGTTTGTCTCACTAAACCCGAAAATAGAACCGAATTGTTCAGTTCACCTATAAAAAACCGAATTTTGATTTTTTAAAGTACAAAACCACCCAGAACCTGACAAAATTTTCAGTTCCGATCTGGTTCTTCGGTTCGGTCCGATTTTTGCTCACCCTAATTAAAAGAGTGACTTTTATAAAGTTAAATTCTAAGCGATACTTTATTTATAAATCTTAAAAGATTCTAAGTTAAAATATTATCATTAAAATGAAATCAATTTTTCAACTTATTTCTCCCTTCAAATCGTCAACCTTCACTGCTCTGAAAATCACATTCTCTTTTTTATTGCTATAGTTTTTTAGTACTCCTCTATAATTACTCTCACTGTTAACAGAACAACTTTTCTGTAAAATCACCCAACAGAAAAACTAGAAGATGTCATGTGAAAAAAAACGTAACCGTATTGACGTCAATCCTAACGATCGACACTTAATTGCTATCGGCCATGTTCAAACATGTACTTAGCTTTTTTACTTATAAAATTAAAGGCTAATAAGCATTTTACACTATTTTAAATAACTACATTATATTATTTAAGATTTCATTAATTGCCGTTTCCTAATTACGCCTAGTTCATGATTTTCAAGTGAGTTAATTTTTAATGTCGTGTTTTATTTTTATAATCGTAATAATGAATGTCTCAACTGTCTATATCCATGCGCAACCAGTGTTGAATGTATTGAGGTTAAATTATTTATCTTCCTTTTAGCTTATCTATGCTGTGACATCATTATAACACACCAAAATATTAATGATATAATTAAAAATACATAAGTTTCAAATTAAATAAATTATTAAAATTGATAACATATATAACAACATATGAATATTCAAATAATTAATTTCAGATTCGAATATACATTCTAAGAAAATAATTTTGTCATGTCTGGCTCAATTATTTTATGCTTTTTTATTTTCCTTAATTATATTTACTAATTTCTTAATAATTTCATTATCTATATATTTCTTGATTTCCATGTTAAAATAAACATCGAAGTCATATTATCTAGATAATAATAATTACTTTATAATGTCTTTTTGTATTTTTGGTTAAAATAAAGTAATTTAAAGTATGAATGAATATGTAATGCTAGTTTTACTTTTTATTTATATATTTTAATCTTACTTACTGATGTGATACTCATTTATCTTTTATTAATTGATATAATAGTTAAGATAAATTATAAATAGTTAAATAAGACATTAAGTAGATCAATTAATAAAATAAAATAAAATAAAAAGATACAAACAGAATGTAAACCTAGCACCACTTATTCGTTAAATCAACACGTTTAATTGAAGGTTAGCACGAACGTTACTGAGCAAATGTATCTTAAACATTAAAAACAACAAAACCTATGAAAATCATTTATATATTCTAATTAATTTTTCATCTCAGCCATGTGCATTGCCCTTCTTTTTCTCTTTAATAAAAAATAAATTAACTTTTATTTTCCACTACCATAGTTGTGTATCGAGTTGTAGAGGTAATAATTGTGACAGCCCAAGACCCGATCGAGGTCCGAAGAGCCATCACTCCGGGACATTTAAAACGTGGATTATTATTTTTTTTTTTTTGAACTTTTAAACATTTCTAAAACAGAGAAAATATTCTCTGGAGCTGAAAACTTTCACTGGAATTGAAGACTAAGAGACTACAGTGAATAACAGAAGAAAACAGGAAGACATATAAAAATCTGGATGACAGTTATAAATGGCAGAAGAAGACCAAGAAGACAGAAGGCAGTGAAAACCTTCTCTGGAAATTTAAACTGGAAAACCTATTAGAAGTCGGACTTCGGAAATAAATGGCAGGAGAAAACAGGAAAACAGAAGGCAAAATAGACTTTGGACTTTTGAAATAGCAGGCAGAGATTAGACGTTTAAAAAAAAAAACAGAATCTGTGGACAAACAGAGACCATGGACGTTTAAAATCAAAAACAGAATCTGTGGACAACAAAAATCCGTGGACGTTTAAAATAAAAGACAAAAATAGTAAACCATAGAAGTCCGTGGACGTTTGCGATAAAAGACAAAAACAGTGGACACAGAAGTCCGTTGACGTTTAAAATAAAAGACAAAATGAACAACTGTTTTTGAAGAAGACGTGGACGACTATTTTTAGAGAAGGCGTGGACTTTTAAAATGAAAGGGTAGAATGGACGACTACACTTAGCCAAATATTTTAAACGATCACTCGCGAGCGAGTACTGTGGACAATTGAACTTTGGACAACGTTATCATGGACGATAACTTTGGATGTTTAAAATAACATGCAGACTTTAGACGACTGAGGTAGAAGGCAAAATGGACGACTATTTTCTTTTGAAAATTCAACACTTCACCAATCAATCTGCTACCACTACCGATTGACCGGCTACCTCTCTATTTGACAGTTTACATCTTTTGACACAACCCTAAAACCCGATTAAAACATAGTTTTAAAACATGCTAGAAAACACCACAGAAGTTGGAAAAACATGACAGAATTTAAGAAATCAAACTGCATGGATAGCTCAAAGACTTGAGACAACCCATGCACAACCTGAAAGAGAAAACTTCAAACAATTCCCAGAATACTTCAGAAAGTTTCAACTATTATAACAGAGGTTTTAAAAGACCATTACAACACAGAATTTATGCATTGTTTTTAAATCTCAAAATCTGTACAGGACTTGACATACATTTCCAGAATTCACCAAAACAGAAGTTTTTAAAACATAAATAAAACACAGAACTTAAAACTTCACTGTCTCAGTCAGGAATATGTCTGGCTACCACAACCATCCCTGAAATCTCGAGTCACCAACCACCTGTGCGTCGGACTGAGGCACAAAATCCTCATCTACAGGTTCCGTACCTACATCAGGGAGTTCACCTATTGAGTCTAAAACTCAATAAAAACATGAAAAAAATGCAGTGATGTAAATACTATGAATGAACTTTTAGAATACAGTGACAGTACATTACATTACGTTTCACAGGCAGAGGGGTATAAGTAGGGCTTATAGGGGAACTGGCGAGTGCACTATCAGGCACATGCAGTAATACAGAATATAACAGAAACAGAGGGCCAGTCCCCGTCCCACACTTAACCGATACATTACATTCAAATTTTTATCTTTCTTAACTTCAAAATGTGTGCAGAAAATATTTTGCATGAGTTTTCGGGAAAAATGTGTATGCATGGACGTTTACAGTACTTCAACTTAAAACAGCAGACAACATGAATAAAACAGCAAAACATAAAAAGAAACGCAGATAACTCAGAACTTAACTCTAACTTTTCTACCTGAAACCACCCGACAGAAGTAAAACCTAGTATCTCCGTGATGTAGGGCCTTAAGGGCCAATCTACAAACATGAACTTACCTGTTGATCGAAATGCAGCAAGTCTTGAACGTCACGGGGAGTCTCAAACCTATATTATGAATAATCGGGCTGTTAACCATAAACTTTCTTAAAACTAAAAAGTAACTAACCTAAACTTATTAACTAACGAAAAACAATTACATGTAACAGAGAAAATGGAAGAAAACAGGAGGAGGAGAAGTTTGAAAATGGATGCAGTCGCCTGGAAGAGAGAAAATAGAGAAGAATGAATGGAAATGTGAATGCTTTCACGATGAAGAGCAGAAGAAAAGCTTGTCTTCTTCCACAAGATTGCCAAGTGTCAATCACCCATTGTCTTTCTTCCACCAACCTTAATTAGCTTCCAATTTTACCCCTTCCATTGGTTTATAACCAAATTATTTTGTTTTGGTTGCACTTAGTTTGGTTTTCCAATTGAATTGTTATTTAAATTCTTCGATTCGTTTTTCTCCAAAAATCCATTTTTTTCCGTAAGGTATCACAAAACTCCAATAAGAATACACATTTTATTAATGATCAATAAATCTCATTCAATAGTTTAAGGAATAATTACATGGCTAAAATGTCGGGTGTTACAATAATTGGTAATTTGAAATGTCCCAAGAGCCTTTTGAAGTTGTAATATGTGAAAATACTAAGTGTACGGATGTCAACCGTTGTCATTGTAATTTATAAGCAAACTTACAATACGATTAGTGATTGTTTAGGGCCCAGAATTACGAGATGCTAATTTATCATTACATCTCCTAGCCAACATCTCCTCATTTGCTATCTGCTCTAGTATTTATTTGATTGTCACCTCTATTTGACCATTGCTCTAAAAATCTAAAGTTGTTTTGTGTTAAGGTTTGTTTCTTGCAATGGAAACAATTCACACCTAAGAAGTAAGTGATAAAGTATAGCACTAGTGAGTAGGGTGAAATACATTTGAATGAAAGAGTGTAGACCCTAGAGGAGGATCCACCTGCTTAAACTTTATTATTTTAGATAAAGTAGCCTGTGGATACCTTTCAAGAAATTACAAAGCTAAATTAGATTCAATATTTCGATGAGAATTCTTGTTTTTAAAAGTTAATTGATTTTTTATTTACATTTATATGTTCATATTGTGTTTAGATAGTTTTTCATCAACTTTTTGGTGATGTGATCGTTTTTGTGATATTTTTTGAGGTCAGAATTATTGAATTACTTTTTCACTATTATTTATAATGCTTGTACAAGTGTTTCGATTGTCCATATTATTTTTTCTTCTCGTTTTTATATATTTTTTTATTGTCTTATTACATTATCATACTTATTTTTGCCTATTTGTTACTTTTATTGATTTGTTTATCTCATTCTTAGTTGAAGTTTTAGAAATTTGATGGTAGTTATAATATCTTAAAATTTTATGAAATAAATCAAAATCTAATTGAAATCAAAGCTCTTCATATTTTGTTAAATTGGAATCATTAAACACAAATATCCTAAATTTTTTAAGATAACTAAAAGAAGTTCTATGCCACATGTAAATTAGATATTTTTATAAATCTAAATTAAAAAAAAATATTGAAATTTAATCACCTAGATTATGCAATCAAACCTTAACCCCTAAACAACCATAAGTTATTGTTGAAGGTCGTGTAGACCGTGTTCTATTTCCTTTTGTTTGATCTTAGTTGTCATCAAACTATTCAATCTATTGTGTCATAACACGTGTTAGTGTTAGTGCTTTTCTCGTACACATGAGTATGAATGATACACTTATAATAACCATAATATGAATGGTGACCAAAGGATAGCAAAGAAGGGTTTAAGATCTTGCTATTGAAAAAGAATGCAATCACAAGACGGACAACGAACAAGAAATCAATGGAGAGCTTGGACTCCACCTCCACAGCCAAAGGCCACCAAGAGAGCCTCTCTCTAACTTTCATGAATGGAGGTTACTTCTCCAACTTTAGCTGATAATATTTCTTACCTCACTAATGACAACATTAAAAACATAATTGAAATTAAAATCATGCATATGGTGTGGTTGACTTTAGCAACTATGTCTGAGGCTCTTTTGACGGAGAAAATTAGATCCATTCATGAAAGTCTAGAATGGTGGTCACAATATTCACGAAATTTCCTTTTTCGTTGGAGATCAAATGTACTTAATAGTCTTCGGATGTTAGAATTTGATGAAATAATAATTTTTCTTAAGTTGTAAAAACTTGTGTCAGGTCTTCCACTTATACTTTATTCCAACCACCTTATAATACTTCAGATGAATATTATTATTTTGTCTTGTTCAACACCTATAAAATAAAAACTAAAATGAAAATTAATAAACTCATGCATTGTGAATGAGTTGTAGACACAAACAAGTGTTGTTATGAATCTTGTTCTGAATAACAATCTAATTGAGTCTGACTATATATTTGATCTTAACATTAAATATAGAGAATCTTTCTTTTAATCTTATGTATTCACTTATTAATACTTTTGTCCATTTATTGATTTTATAAAATGTTTTTAAAATCACAAGAGGTGGACAACAAATCTTTAAACGTTTGGAATTTTAGAAACTCAATTATAGGCTCTGGCCCATAGGAAAAAGGAAAGACTGAAACTAGTGCCCAATATGTAATTGTCGAATGATGCATCGAACTAGAATGATACTGCTATATATATTTGATTTCTACTGAAAAAGTGGCAGCATTTTTTATTAAACTTGGAGGGAACTAATACATATTTTGGTATGGATGAACAGTAATACAAATGTCAAAAGATGAACATATTTTGTCAAAAGTTTGATGAACAGTAATACATATTTTGGTATTGATGAACATATCCTTGAAAGTAAAGAGTCATCTCAAGGTTAGAATCGCCCTCTATCAAAAGATGAATAAAAATGGAGTATATTTGTCACCACGGGCTAACCAGTGATGCAGTAATACAAATATAAAGAACTAAATATAACCAAATTAGAATACCTGTTTCCGCTTATAATATTTCTTCTGAACTCGTTATGTAGGCAGTAAACCGGTTCTCCATTCTCTGTCTCTCTCTTGTTTTCTCTAGTTTCCACTTCCATTCTCGCACAGTCGCCTAGACACGTATTCGCACTCTCCTATCTCGCTCGACGGCCGAGCGCCGAGCTTTGCACCGTCGCTGTCTCGCACAGCCACTGTCATAAAACAATATTATCTTCCCGTGAAACATCCCAACCCAAACTCCATCTAGTTCTATATTTACTTTTTTTTGTCGATAATTCTTATTCTACCTTCCTGACAGGGTTCGTCTTAATAAATTCTGGATTTTTATTTCAAACACCCATCTCAAAATTTGAAGCTATTTTGACTTGAACTGTCAATCGATTGCACGAGCTCTCGCCTAGTGCTGCTTGAGCTATAGCATAGTGAGGGATTGGTGGCCGCAGGTGGGTAAGCATTCCAATTTTGTGCTCCGATTTTGTTGATTATTAAGTTATTTGTTTTGTACTTTTTTGTTAATACTGAAAGAACTATCGATTGCTTACTCTACTGCTTGGTTGCTAATTTTGAGTCATTGATATAAGATAAATAGAGATTGAATTATGCTCGGTACTGCTTTATCTATAATGCTTGTCCCCTGCTTTTGACAACTATACTCAACCTCCCCTGGTCTGTCCAGAGTTTAAAAGTTTGCTATTACATCGGAAGGTTGCTTTGTCTCTCTGTTGCGTCTATACAAAATTTTGAATTTGTCTGCTCTTTCAACTCTCATCTCTCTCCTCCCGCCACTTTATCACTAGCATTTTCATGCCCCCGCCTCATTCTTTCTTACTTCATTCCTACAATGCATGGCTTTAGCCACCTTTGCTCCCCTTCCTCCACCTCCTCACCACCCACGCCCCCAATCTCGTCTGAAATTGAGATTGGAGGTGATCAGCCCTAGTCAAGATTTGATTTGTCATACATTATAAAAATGAATAAAGTGAGACATCAAGCACTACTCACCATACAATGTTCGACAAGATATCGAATTGTATCTCTAACTCCCGAAGAAATAAGGTTAGAAGTAAAAATAAGAAAGACCTTGCATCGAACAGATTCTCTATAGATTGTATCTCTCTCCTCTACTGAGCAATCTTCCATTATACTCTCATCAGAAAGCCGCCAATCTAGCTTCAATACAATTCAAATAACTTGTCAATCATAATTATAGGCCTAAAGAAGCTATGTCCGTAATTGTCAATGGATAAGGCTTACATACCATTTTATTGACGACATTTATGGCATCTCCTAAATTGGAGGCTTGAAAACCAGTGGACATCATAGAACTAAGAAGTTTGGAGTAGTTCACCCCTGGATTAAAGTCACAGCCCTCAATTTCACCAAATTTTCTCTTCAAACTCTCCGATTTTAGAAATACAATGGCGTGTACAGAAGTAGGAAGAAGATTTTTAATTTCTTCCCCTATGATTTACTTCCTCTACAAGATTGGGATTAATAACCAACGAAGCTACAACAAACATAAGACTTTACTTTTAGTTGTTATTTCATCAAAAAATAACACGTTGATGATCTAAAAAAAAAGTGTACAAAAGGAAAAAAAAAAAGATGAGAAACTACCCCAACAAAACAAAAAAGAGTAAAGAGCTTTTATCTGCCTAAAAAAAATAGAAAGATTAGACATCTAGAAACTCATAATTATAATCATAGTATGAAAAATAAAAAGAATACAAGTAATTAAAGGAGAGGAGGAGAAATGTGCACAAGAGGCAGAAGTAGAAGAGTAAGTGTGTTGGAGGGGAAATGCAAAAATAGTGAAAAGCAGAGATGAAGATGTAGATGCAAAAAAAAAAAACCAAAAAAGAAAAACATGTGAAAACGGAAGAGAAAGTAAAAAAATCAAACACTCTATGTGCAAATTACATAGAGAAATCTTAGAGAGAAAGAGGGCGGAAAGAAGTTGATTGGAAAAGAAATTAGGGTTATTCACTTACATGAACAAAAATTTCAGAACATAAATAAATATTAAATAATATTTTGATAGTTCAAGGTTTTATTTGTTAAATTTTTTAATTTTAGGATTAAAATCAATTTAAACTCCAAAACATGAGTTTAATTTTGAATTAATCATAAAATTAAAAATTTTAACAAATAAAACCTTGAGATATCAAAATATTATTTAATATTTATTTATGTTCTGAAATTTTTGTTCATATAAGTAAATAACTCTAATTCTTTTTCCAATCGACTTCTTTCTGCCCTCTTTCTCTCTAAGATTTCTCTATGTAATCTTCACATAAGATGTTTGATTTTTTTACTTTCTATTCCGTTTTCACATATATTTTGCTTTTTTTTGCCTGCATCTGCATATTCATCTTTGCTTTCCACTATTTTCGTCTTTCTCCTCCAACACACTTGCTCTTCTACCTCCCGGGCACATTTCTCTTCTTCTCTCTTTTCATTACTTGTATTCTTTTCATTTTTCTTATTTTCATACTATGATTATAACTAGGAGTGTCTAGATGTACAATCTTTCTATTTTTTTTTATTATGTATTTTTTTTTTTTTTGGGCAGATAAAGCTCTTTACTCCTTTTGTTTTGTTGGGGGTAGTTTATCCTCCTTTTTTTATTTCCTTTTGTACACTTTTTTTCGTAGATCATCAATGTGTTATTTTTCGATGAAATAACAACTAAAAGTAAAGTCTTATGTTTGTTGTAGCTTCATTAGTTATTAATCTCAATCTCGTAAAGGAAATTAATCATGGAGGAAGAAATTAAAAATCTTCTTCCTATTTCTGTACACGCCATTGTATTTAAAAAATCTGAGAGCTTGAAGGGAAAATTTGGTGAAATTGAGGGCTATGACTTTAATCCACGGGTGAACTACTCCAAACTTCTTAGTTCTATGATCTCCACCGATTTTCAAGCCTCCAATTTAAGAGATGCCATAAATGTCGTCAATAAAATGGTATGCAAGCCTTATCTATTGACAATTAAGGACATAGCTTCTTTAGGCCTATAATTATGATTGACAAATTATCTGAATTGTATTGAAGATGGATTGGTGGGCTTTCTGATGAGAGTATAATGGAAGATTGCTTAGAACAACTATCATCACATAAAATTAAAAAATATATATAAATTATTTAAGTATAGTAATATATATTATATTTTAAAATCAAAATAGTAATGGACAAAAATAAAATAAAATGTTAAAGGAGACGTACATATCTCAACTCAAACAGCTGACAGATTTGTTTCTCCTTGCTGCAAATGTTTCTGCCACGAGTAGAGGGAAAGCAATCGTCGCATCACAATGTACCTGATAATATCCAGTTTACGAGACGAACCACTAAATTCAATAGCCACTTAATCTTATAGAAAGCTGAAAAATGTATGATACCTTCACAGTGTCTGCAGAACCTCTCAGTTTACCCCAAGATACAGCCTCATCAGGAAGAGCTCCAGAATCGCTTCCATCAAACTCTTGCGCTGTATTAATGAAGACACCATAATCTGCACCATTACGCATCATATTGGCATTGCAAATATGATGCTTTGGCAGACCCCCTCCAAGGATTATCATTCCTGTCTTTCTCAGATTTGCGTGAACGGCTTCTCCATTAATGGCACGAATATCTGTTAAAGAGCTCATTATACTATCATTCTCATTTTTCAAGCCAAAATCATGCCACTAAAGCTTAATAACATACCTTGCACTACATCCACGACTAATCCGGGGCTGCGGAAAGAATGAAAGTACAGCATGTCCCCTAGCGAGCCATCCGTTAAACCTGGACAAAATACTGGAATATTGTTCTGCCCAAATCCAAGTCCAATGAAGCTTACAAGCTTGTACCATCCCAAAAAAAATAAAAAATAGGAACTTGAAATAAACACAACGAAAAGTAGATCACTAGGTTGTCAAGATAATAAACTTTGTACGTTTAAGATGAGACCCAAAAGAGATTGCGGAAATTCTTTTTAATTCTCACCTTGTATGCCCAGTAAAGATATGATCTCTTATCATTTATATCTCTTCCCAAGCGAGCAATTATTTTGGATGGAGTCCATAGTACCTTCTGTGAAAAGAAAAAAAAAGAAGGAAAACAAATCCACTGTCAAGAGATAACAATAGAGTAAAATTATAACATCGTCTTATTATTAATATTCAATAACCTGACTTTACAAGATATCACTTGACAGTGTATAAACTACCTTTAAAAGGGAATGATTTTGTTGAATCCAATCAAAACAAAAATTCCTTTACAACGAAATTTAAAAATGAAAACAATGAAAGGTATTTAGCAGAAAACAGGTCTAGGCAAAAATATAAGTTATAAAATATAATCGGTACCTCTTCCTGTTGTTCTTTCAACATCTGATCGAATATTGGAATAATCCAATCTTCAAATTTGCAGTAGTTTTCATTAGGTACCAATAAGTTGCCGATGCGATTTAGACCTTTAGAACGTAAAATAGCTCCAGGTAAAGAGAAACTTCCTTTGTACGTGGGAGCAAGACATTTTATTAGATCTTCTTCAATCCCTCCAGCTGTGGTTACAATGACATCTACCTGCAATCATCTTATGTGAACTTTAAAGAAAGTTTAAATACACAAGAATGCACGTTCATGTGAAAAAAACTCCCAGCTTATTGCTATAAGTTGTAAGATATAATCTAATAGTGAAAAATATAGATTTATATATCTAAGATGTTAAGCTAGACATTTAAGCAAATTTATCCAACAAAAAATGGACCCAAAATAGAGTTTTTCATTAGAAACTTTCGAACAATAGTGGACAAATTTAATCTAACATGCAAACATAAAGTACAAATGCAATTTCTGAGAAACTCCACACCCATTATTTTTCCTCTATCATGGCTCACTACATGCTTTTCACAAAGATCAACTCTAAATTTTACAACAAATGGAGATTATACATTAAATTTCAATTTCTCAACTTTTATATCCAACTTGACCATGCATTAATACATAACACATTTAAAATGCAGCATACAAAGAGATAAGAGACAATCATACATTACAAAAATAAATAAAATGAACATCAAGCACTACTCACCATACAATGTTCGACAAGATATCGAACTGTATCTCTAACTCCCGAAGAAATAAGGTTAGAAGTAAAACCAAGAAAGACCTTGCATCGAACAGATTTTCTATAGATTGTATCTCGCTCCTCTTCTGAGCAATCTTCCATTATACTCTCATCAGAAAGCCGCCAATCTAGCTTCAATACAATTCAAATAACTTGTCAATCATAATTATAGGCCTAAAGAAGCTATGTCCGTAATTGTCAATGGATAAGGCTTACATACCATTTTATTGACGACATTTATGGCATCTCCTAAATTGGAGGCTTGAAAACCAGTGGACATCATAGAACTAAGAAGTTTGGAGTAGTTGACCCCTTGATTAAAGTCATAGCCCTCAATTTCACCAAAATTTCCCTCCAAACTCTCAGATTTTTGAAATACAATTGAGTGCACAGAAGCAGGAAGAAGATTTTTAATTTCTTCCCCCATGATTTACTTCCTCCACGAGATTGGGAGTAATAACTAACGAAGCTACAACAAACATGAGACTTTACTTTTAGCTATTATTTCATAGAAAAATAATACATATTGATGATCTACATAAAAAAATGTACAAAAGGGGAAAAAAAGAAAGAGGAGAAACTACCCCCAACGAAACAAAAAGAGTAAAGAGTTTTATCCGCCCAAAAAAATATAGTACGTAATAAAAAAGAAATAGAAAGATTGGACATCTAGAAACTCTAGTTATAATCATAATATGAAATATAGTATGAAAATAGGAAAAAGGAAAAAAATACAAGCAATGAAAGGAGAGAAGAGGAGAAATGTGCACCGGAGGCGGAGGTAGAAGAGGAAATGTGTTGGAGGAGAAAGACAAAAATAGTGAAAAGCGGAGATGAAGATGTAGATGCAAACAAAAAAAACATATATGTGAAAACGGAAGAGAAAGTAAAAAAATCAAACACTCTATCTGCAAATTACATAGAGAAATCTAAGAGAGAAAGAAGGCAGAAAGAAGTCAATTATAAAAGAAATTAGGATTATTCACTTACATGAACAAAAATTTAAGAACATAAATAAATATTAAATAATATGGTTAAAATCAATTTAAACTCCAAAATATGAGTTTAATTTGAATTAACCCTTAAATTAAAAATTTTAACAAATAAAATCTTGAATTATCTAAAATATAACAAATCAAATTTTGGCAGGGGCCGACCACCCCCATGCATTGGAGGAGTGGGTGGTGATGAGGTGGAGGAAGGGGAGCAAAGGAGGCTAAAGCCATACATTGGAGGAATTAAGTAAGAAAGAAGGGGCCTGGGGGATGAAAAGGCTAGTGATAAATTGCGGGGAGA